>JAPDKU010000104.1:0-83263 GCA_027569715.1 Hamigera avellanea
CTATTCTTCTAGCTCAAGAGAATCAGGAACTACGAGCTGCGCATGAGAAGAAAATCCAGAAGAGGAAGCGATCTACAAAGCAGATAGCCTCTACAGAAGGACTTTCTATCCAGGAAGGCCGGGACCTTATACAAAGCAGGAATCAGGCTGCTGAAGCTTTATCTACTATACCTATGGAAACAGCAACTTCAGCAGAACAATACTCTACACGGGCGCCACCACGTTGCAGTGACTGTCATATTTTAGGGCATAGAAGGACACAGTGTCCTAGTCGTAAAAGGAATTAATTTTTTTGCTATGAGCATAGATACATGAGTTGTAAATTGCCTTCATATTTCATCCGTGACCAAAAAGATGTGGGAGGTGGCCCGCTCGCTTGGGTGGCCCGCTCGCTTGTGGATTACGTTACTAGAAGAAGGGCAGCGAGTCAGCGACTACTAGAAGAATCACAGCGACTACGAGAAGAAGAGCAGCGACTACTAGAAGAAGAGCAGCGACGACGTGCGCGAGCCGAACAATCATGGTTTCAAGCTGAGGAACAACTGTGGCTCCAGATTCAAGGAACGACACTCCCCGTATTTCTCGACGCCTGCCATGTGCACTTATTTCTCGGTCTGACCATCCAGAAAGACAAAGACTCCTCCATAAAGGGTGGCCCGGTGAACGCCGACCATAAACTCCGCACGGCCAAGATTCGAAAGTGGACCAACTTTCCAAATGAACAAATTTCAGTCTGGGAGGACCTAATGAATACCGACTTCGTGACCGAATACCATTTTAAACCACTAGCGGTATTGAAGGAATATGGAAAAGAAGTCCGAGGGAGCACGCTAGGCGGGCTGGATTTGAATTACTTCGAACGAGAGACTGTTGATCGCGCGTCGCTTCAGTTATCCAGCAGCTGCACGCGAATCCCCAACTTCGACAAACCTTTAGCCTGAATGGAGATGTCACCTTCGAAAACCACGCCAATACCCTGACGGACGAGTCAAATATAGTAGCGGATATGAGCTCTCTGAGCCTAAGCCAGAATCAACCACGTCGCTCCAGCCGCTTGGCCGCAAAGTCGGGCAGTGCTGGCCTCTCGGCTCAGCCACCAGGGAGAAGTCGGAAGGCTCCCCAGCCAAGGAATACCCGACCTCGAGCAGACCAGTTCTGTGTTTATAATAAGGGCCCAGAGGGAAAGGTCCCGGCCTTTATTATCGAGTATAAGGCACCCTATAAGGTCTCTCTCTCCCATATCAAGGCCGGACTACAAGACATGGACCTCGACGAGGTGGTCCGCTTGCAGAAGGAAGAATCACCGGAAGTCATTTGTCGTCGTGTTGTAGCGGCAGTAATTACCCAAACATTTTCCTATATGATTCATGCCGGCCTAGAATACGGCTATGTGTGTACCGGTGAAGCATTTATATTTCTCCGTGTGCTTCATGACGACCCTTCCACCGTATACTACTACCTGTCAGTGCCAGAAGAGGATGTCGGGCGAAAGACAGGATGGACTGGCGATCCTAACAATGATAACCGACTGCATTTGACCGCGGTCGGCCAGGTATTGGCTTTTACTCTCCGCGCTTTACGAGTACCGACCCGGGACATCGCTTGGACAAACCTGGCAGTATGCAGTTTGGAGACCTGGGTCATGGTATATGACGACCTTCTGGACAAAATCTCGGAGAGGGATATTCCCGCTTCCGAGTTCAAACCACCGGCGCGGAGTCGGAACGAATACTGCCGTGCATCTCCAGTGAAGACCAGGTCGAAGTCTGCTCGCCTTCCGTCTTGTAATTTTTTGCAGTACCCGAGGTCCCCTGGCCATGATGATGACGCAGGCGATGGCTTTGATCCTGACACGCCTAGTCGACGGCCCCGAGAGGCCCGCCTCCCTCACCCGTCAACTTCCTCGTCCTTATCGGTTGTTGAGACGCCGCAAGGTTCGCGATCCAAAGGCAAGTCTCGGGAGTACTGCACACAACGGTGCCTTCAAGGCTTGATCAAGGGAGGAAAATTGGATTGGAAGTGTCCTAATGTGCTGGAGCATGGACTTAATCAACACGAACTGAATCCGACCACTCTCATCCGTCGGCTGGACCGGCAGCTCTCAACCAATGACCTGCAGCTTGATTCGCAGCTGGGGTGCGAGTCCCTGCACATCCATGGGACCCGCGGGGCGCTTTTTAAAGTAACCCTGTGGTCACATGGATATAACTTTGTGGCAAAAGGTGTGCCGATCGAGTTTGTGCAGGGCTCAAAACACGAGGAGCTCGTGTATTCGCATCTCGCCCCAATCCAAGGGGTATGCGTGCCAGTGCTACTTGGCAGCCTGCAGCTCCGCTGCCCATTCTCTTATGACGGCATCGCTGAGATTGTCCATCTGATGTTTATGGGCTACGCCGGAAGGACCCTTTCACGCCGGCATGATTTCGATCGCCGCCAAATAATCCAACAAGCTGAGAAATCCTTGCAGGCGATTCACGAGCTACACGTGCTTCAGGGTGATCCGATACCCAGCAATATGGTCGAGGAAAAAGGTCGGGTGATGTTCATTGATTTTGAGCGGGCAACGCTTCGAACACGACTGGGGGCCATTTCACCTAATGAAAATCGCGAGCGGGAGAACTGTTTTGAGCGCGAGAAGCGGCGCATGAGACATGGACTATGATAATGTGACCCTATTATTCTCAGAGCTCTATCACTCGATGGTTCCCTGGAGGCAGCAACTTTCGAAATCAAGACAGTAAGCAGAAAAATAGGGCGGGAAACCAAACATCAAGATATTGCCCAACATTCAAAAAGCGTTTTCAGAAAGCGCTCATTGGTTAGAGGATAATCTCATCCTTCCCGCCAATCAATCTGGCATTGTGGAGCAGAGGTTGAGATCACCAAATGGGGAGGAGGCTACCCGTGCCCGGCATGGGAAAGGCACTGACATTATATGGAGTGTTTCGAAACCATCGCGGATTTTCCGCAACATGGGTTTCTCCATCTGGTTGACCCTCTGACTCGGGATAGCTGGGTGTTTTGAGGGTTGGCAGCCAGCAGTGTTTTTGATGGAAGTTACTTTGTCCTAGGGGGAATTGAGCAACTGATCCGAGAATGGAAAGTCGAAGTCGGACGCGGAGAACAGATCGATGAAAGGGAAGGATCCGGTAATAAACCCGATCACCATCTAAATCTAGGTTCAGCAACACGTCGCAACTAAGGTTTATAGTCGCTACCTACGCTCTTCGCCCCGACGATACAAACGAATGGAATCTATTTGATCGGTATCTCAAGGTCACGCCAGAAAGCTTGACGGATCCACACGATCTTAGTGCAATGATCGAACGCTGGGAAACTCATGTGGTAATCTTTCTCTTCCTCCTTCCTTAATTCTTCACTGACATCTTCAAGAATCTTGCAATGGACGGAGACCCGCTTGAATGCACAGGCAATCAGGTCACTCAAGCGCCTATCAGGCATTCCGATGCCAAGAACGGCATTTTAGTCAGCTATTTATGGCTAGGTAAAGGACACTTGCATTTACTTTGAGCTAGTTTGGAAGACTCATTTGCACGTTGTCTAAAACATCGACTCTCCAGTTGTAAACCTTCAACAAACCCAGAGCAATCCTGCGCAGTGATTGGCTAGTGGGACACTCGGCGGCTGTCAGCTTGAGCAAACAAATGGATCCAAATTCCATCACCTTGAATCGTCCTCAATCATCCCTAATCGTCCCCCGCTTTCCCCAATTCTGGTGTCACCCTACCCGCAGGTTGAAGCAAACGATTTGCGGTAGTAGACCAAGTCCATGAAGCCTCGTGATACAACCGCCGCCAAGACCAATCAGGATGCTGACTCAGCTCCCTGAGATCAAGTGGCTTCAATTCGCTCGTGGCCATCCATTTACGAACTAGTTCCAGAGTAATAGAGTGCAGGCGACTTGCATCCCTTCTACTTCTAGTCAAGAGCATGGTTCTAGTTGTTAACCTAAACTGAGCAGTCGTACACGCAGGACGCCAGCACGTCTATACTACTTGGGCGCGGCCACGGTTTCTGCTAGAATCATGGGCGTGCGCATTCGCCAAACAGGCAACGCAGGATGAGCACGTCCATACTCAAACGACAGGCATGTCAATTGTATTCCTTGTACTAAACCAAGCCACGTGAGCTGGTTATATTGCCCTTCAGGATCAATGAAAAGGGGAAATTCTTATCCGAGCTTCCTGCACCATATCGTCCGCCGTAGTGGAGCAACCGATTCCGCCATGAAGTGGGAAAGGCGGGGAAAAACAGAGGAATCTTCCCCTCCCCTCCATACCGATTGTACTATCCAACTCCAACATCGTCCTTCCGCAGCACAAAGTCTCAATGCATATCTTGGTAGGCCATGAACTTCTCCCAGAGTCCGTCGCTTTCATTCGAAAGAGGATTGTTTAACGGCGCAGGTTTTGCCTTCTTCCATCAATCGACCATACTGACTGCTTGGCGGACTAGGTCACGAACGACGACGGTCCCCCGTCGAACCAGTCGTCACCCTACGTCCATTCCCTTGTCCACTCGCTACAGGAGGCTGGACACACAGTCTCGGTGGTTCTCCCCCATCAGCAGCGATCATGGATCGGTAAAGCGCATCTTGTTGGCGCGTCTGTCAGGCCGACGTATTTCCGCCCCGGAACTCTCCATCAAGACGACGGAACCATACACCACCTACCTCGTGGTGACCAGGACAAAAATGGCGATGAATGGATCCTGATCGATACGACTCCCGCCAGCTGTGTCCAGATCGGCCTCTACCATTACTTTCAAGAGCGGGGACCCATCGACGTCGTGGTCTCTGGCCCGAACTATGGTCGCAACACCACCGCATTGTTTGCCCTGTCCAGTGGAACCATCGGTGCTGCCATGGAGGGTGCGGTATGCGGGAAGCGCTCCATTGCACTATCGTATGCCTTCAGCTCGCGCAACCACGATCCAGTCGTCATCGCTGAGGCGTCGCGCCATTCCGTCCGATTGATCGAACACTTGTGCAAGAACTGGGCGGATGGTGTGGACCTCTATAGTGTGAACGTGCCGTTGGAACCCGGTGTCAGCAAGAACAAGGTGCTTTACACCCAAATGCTTGATAATCGTTGGTCGTCGGGCAGCTGTTTCGAGGCCGTGGACCCCGCGGTGGCTGGCGAGGGCCCCGAACTGCAGGAGCAGAGGCTGCGAGCTCAGGGCGAGGCAGGAGCAGCCCCACAGAGCCTGCCGACAAACGAGAACGCCGGGAAGAGGTCCAGGATCCAGCACAAACATTTCAAATGGTCTCCGAAATTCACGGACGTCTATAAGAGTGTCGAAGAAAGCGAACCCGGCAATGATGGTTGGGTTGTCAAGGAGAACATGACTAGGTTCGTTGGCACGTCCACTCAATCCTCGATTACGAACGTAAGCTAATCTTACATCCGTGTCTACCTACAGTGTCACCCCCCTCAAAGCGAACTTCATGCATACACCCGGCATACAAGGGGAGATCAAGCTGTGAGTGGAACTTTCGGGCGAGCGAGGTCGATTCAGCACCTTTAGACTACAATCTGTCCGCACTATAGATCTCTAGACTAGGAGATAGATATCGTGCTTGCATCCTACCCTTTGCCTTCCTGTTGATTTCGCTTCGACTTCTCGATTATCCGGACATAAGTCGTTCTGATGGGATGTAGATCAGGTAAAGAGCCAGCATTATATTCCATTGTCGACTGCGATAACTCCTACGTTCAGAGCATGGTGGAACGGGCACTGCAACGCCGTCTCGAGGGGATTGAACATCAGTCAGTTTCGTCGTTATCAGAGCTTCCGGATTCATCCAGGCCTATCTTCCAATACCGCGAATACGAGCGCATCGACTTCGAGCACCTCATGGACCGGCCATCTTCTTCTTTGGCAAATGCGTACATCATCCGCAAGGCCTTGATCCGAAAGCACTACCTGTCTAACACAATAGCCAACTGGCTGTCGAAGCACCCAGACAGCCTCTTACGGAACCACTTCAAACCCGCAGTCGATTTCGAGCTGGACTACGCTGAATTCCTAGACGAGGCTTTGATGGAGGCATACGAGCTGCGAGAAAGTCTCGAGCAGAATGAACAAAAGCCCGAGGAAGAGAGGGAATGGTGGATCCTTAAGCCAGGAATGAGCGATCGTGGCCAAGGCATCCGTCTCTTCAACAGCGAGGATCAACTGCGCGAAATCTTCGAAGAATGGGAGGTGGAAGATTCTGATGACGAGAGCGGATCGGAGAAATTGCAGGACGAGAATGGGACGGACGGCAAGGATGGGCAGGGAGTTATCACTTCCCAATTGCGTCATTTCATTGCTCAGCCATACATTGATCCTCCTCTCCTCCTGCCCTCATCGTCCAACCGGAAGTTCCACATCCGTACATACGTCCTCGCAGTGGGTGCGCTGAAGGTCTACGTCTTCAAAGAGATGCTTGCCCTCTTTGCTGCGAAGCCATATTGTCCACCCGGGGAGGAGGAAGACGAGGTGAAAGATCTCGCCCGACACTTAACGAACACCTGTTTCCAGGAAGGAGGAAGCAGCAACCCAGAGAGTGTTCGGCGTTTCTGGCACTTGGATCACCACGTTCCTGGGCTCGCTCCGGAATGGAAAGAGAACATCTTCGACCAGATCTGTAAAATCACTGGAGAGGTGTTTGAAGCTGCCGCCAGAGGCATGATGGTTCACTTCCAGACGCTTCCGAACGCCTTCGAACTGTTTGGAGTGGACTTCTTGGTTGACAAGTCCGGCACTGTGTGGCTCCTGGAATTGAACGCTTTTCCGGACTTTGCGCAAACCGGAGAAGATCTGAAAGAGGTTGTAGTGGGTCGCCTCTTCGCAGAGACCGTCGACGTCGCTGTCAAGCCCTTCTTTGGTTTAGGGGAAACTCCCAGTGAAGATAGCGACTTGAAGCTGGTCGCCAGTCTGGATCTCGGCAGACGTTCTTGAATAGCGATCACAATGGCCACAGGTTTAGCCGGAACGGTTTAGCGGGCGATAAGTGTATATATGGTAGCGTCACGCTGCTGTTATTCCACTTCTGCATACAGCACAACTGAGGTTTGTGGATTTCCGCCGCTCCATAGGCGCTAAGGACATAGAGGCGTTTATATTTGTATATTACAAATAAAAGGTCGGGTAAGCTCAGGATTGGAAATATAATTTTTCTTCTCGAAAGATCATGTCTGGCTTCTTACTAAGATTTCCTTTTCTCCTATGACATCGAAGCCTCGCGTTGAGCAGCCGGCTTATCCCAGGCAGAGAAGGGGTCTTAAAGCCTTGCAAGCCAGTCAGCCAGTGCAGCATTTAAGCCCGAATAAGCCTTCCACGAGTGCATGCAGAAAAATCAACATCCTTTGCGCTTGATGTCATGATTACAAATATTGTCGTTTTCAGATGGTCTAATGCGCGTATCACCAGGTCCGGCCACGATGAGAGAGTAAGCGATTACTTTCTTTGTTGATGAACTTCAAAAGCGATAAGATGAGCAAAGGAAAGCAAAAGAGAGGAATCCTTGGGCCTTCCTGGCAGGATCTAGGAGAAAATCCTCTGGTTCTTAACCAAAGGAAAGTCTCGGTTTCCAAGACTTAGAAAGTCGAGCAGAGAAAGTATTCAAGGAGATTGCGGCAAGTTCGAGGCTTTAGAGAGGCGCCTTAGTCAAGTGGGCACTCTACAAGGCTTCCTTCCCACTTCCCAGCCTCACCCAAGATCGCCGCCATTCGATTGGAGCTTCTACAAACAATTCGATTTTGACTCGATTGTGGATCACGGCACGAGTTAGGTACCACTACCTGCTATTGTCGCCTAGATAGCCCAGAGATCCGTTCATGAATTGGAATGGTGTCATTACAGCCTTAAACCCACTTATCGACGAAAACAAGTTGTCGTCCGGGACTTGAGAGCATCGACCATCGGCTCTCCACCCTTTTCGTGGTGCAGCTGAGGAATGATTATATCAACAAAGGGCATAATTTCTCGTGAGGAGCCTTGACGTTTAGAAATCAATGTGCCCGAGTGCCTTTCCTCAAGTCAATATTGCCGATGATCTCTCTTTGGAGGGGGCAGTTCTAACTACAGGCCTAATGGAGCGCTGTGCTGCTCCTGCCGTGAATGGATAACCAGTAAATGATCAAGGCTCCTGCCAGATTCATCCGAAGATGGCTGGTTCGTCCCTTCCACGGATGACTGTAGGATTTGTCTCTTGAATGCCCTTCGAAAGATGGTTGATTTCCCCATCTCGCAGTCTTCCAACGGTCCTTCTTGCAGCGCCTCTATCCATCCTCTTCCGTTCATCCCTTGCATCGTCTGCAGAACTTGGATATCCAAAATTCTCTTGCACGAGACTGTTTCTAGCCCAGCTGCCTCAAAGTGCCACTGAGCCTCAATCGGAAAAGCCGCTGCTCGTCCACTGAGCTGCTTATGCTCGTAGGATTCGCAATGGCGCTTCCTGGTTCCTCCAAGCTCAACCATCCAGCCTCACATGCAGTCCAAGCAATCCATTGGCTGCTACCACTCACAGCTGCTTTGTACTATGTCACCGCCATTCTGATCAGTTCAGCTTGTGGTCATCAAACCAAGAACCAGAAGGAAGAAAAGACGAAGAATGTGTGGGGGACTGCCACGTTCTGGTCGATGTTGGCTGTACTCATCGCATATGTGGGGTCGCATCTCCAAAAATCACTCGTGTTAATGGACGCTAACTCTTCGATATAGGTATTGGATTCGGTTGCACTGCTCTATGTGTCATTCGCCGATAACCCAGCGATTGCCAGCCAGGACAGTATCGTGAGAGCCCATGCTGCCCTGAGCAAAGTTACAGCGTAGCTATGTGAGCCATGAAGCTGACCATTGCATTATCAGGTCTTCGCCTTGAGCTCTGTCTTGCTTTGGTTCACATTAGTTACGGGGTCGGTCGAGCGACGAACTTCTTCATGGTACCCATCAAGCGGGTGCGTTGTGATGTACCTGGTCGCGGAGATCCTTCTGCCAATCCTTGCTCCAGACAATGGCGGACCGAACAGATCCTTGCAGATGGCCCTTGAGTTTTCCCGGATCATACGTCTGATCTGTATGGTTGTCCTTCTCGGTATTGTCACAGGTTCACAGATAGTATCTGTGAAACACAAAAACATTGACGAAGAAGCAAGGCCTTTGCTCAGTAGTGACTGTAGAGACGGTGACATTTGTCCGCGAACATCTAGCGATGGGGTTAGGAGCTACGGAGCAACTGCCTGCAGTCCGGCAAGGTGTGACGACTCAGCATTACTTGATCGTGGAAGTCGAGGTAAAGGGTCAGATCTTCTAGACTCGGTCACAGTGCGTTTAATCATGGACACAACTGTGCGCTTCCCGAAACTAATTCAATCATAGTTTCTCCTTCCTTTCTTCTGGCCGAAAAATAAACCCCTTCTACAGCTGGCATACGGCGGAGTAGGGCTCTGTCTACTGGCTGACCGCGTCCTCAACGTACTCGTTCCTTTGCAGCTCGGACGGGTAACGAATACATTGAGTCAGAATAATGGTACGTAAAGCAGTGGCACAATTGGGGACCATTGTCTATACACCGCACCACCTCGTTCTAGACGTCTTCTGTTATCGTTCTGACGTTGTTACTAGTGGGGCTCCCAACGAGAGAAATCATAATTTTCGTGGCTTTGCGGCTCCTTGACTCCAGCGGTGGCATTTCGGCAGTGCGAAGGTACCTGTGGCTGCCGTTGGAGAATTATTCGTATCTCAAGATAAGTACCGCTGCCTTCAACAAAATCATGACTCTGTCCAGTGACTTCCACGACAACAAACATTCCGGCAGTCTATGGGAATCAGTTAGCCGAGGGTTGTCCCTCAGATATACTCTCCGCGCCATTCTCTTCCAGATTGTTCCCATGATTGTCGACCTGATACTTGCTGTGAGCGTGTTGTATTGTATGTTTGATGCCTACATGGCATTGATTGTTGCAGCTGTTGTAATTCTGTTCTTATGGTCTTCCGGGCGAATCCTGACCAAGCAGCAAGATCAGAGAAGACAGCTGATCGCCAACCAGGAGAAAGAGCATAACATCCTCTGCGAATCAACTTCAAACTGGCCCACTGCTCTGTACTTCAATCGCATACCCTATGAAAAGGTCCGCTATTGCTCTGCTGTCACTAATCATACTAATTCTTCCAACAAGTTCTTCAGGTGGGTTTATTTCGAGTCAGTTGCACAGTCGTCAGTGCTGGTTTTGGGGCTCATGGGAGCCTGCTTTCTGGCGGCCTACCAAGTCGTCTCGACGCAGAAACCCGTTGGAAGCTTTGTAATGTTGCTCAGTTACTGGGCCCAATTGTCCGGTCCTCTTCAGTTCTTTGCGAGCGGATTCTGCGAAATCGCCCTGGATCTGGTCAACGCCGAGGAGCTGATTTCATTGATGAAAAGGAATCCAACTGTCTCCGATCACGATGATGCAAAGCCCTTGATGGTGCAGCGAGGATTGATTGAGTTTCAAGAAGTCGATTTCAGCTATGATGGCCGAAGACAGGTATTGAATAAGATCAGTTTCCAGGCGCCGCCCGGTCAAACAGTCGCGCTTGTAGGAGAAACGGGAGGTGGGAAGTCAACCATTTTGAAACTCCTTTTGCGTCTCTATGAACCATCTCAAGGAATCATTACAATCGATGGTCAGAACATCCGTGATGTCACGCAGGAGAGCTTGCGGGCAAATATTGGTGTCGTTCCCCAGGACCCAACTTTATTCCACGATACAATCCTGAACAACATCAAATATGCCAGTTCTTCGGCCACGGACGAGCAGGTATATGAAGCGTGCAGAGCTGTGGCCCTTCATGATAAATTCCTGGCATTCGCGGACGGCTACCAAACCCTGGTGGGAGAGCGTGGTGTCAAACTGTCCGGAGGTGAACTTCAACGGGTTGCCATTGCACGAGCCATGATAAAGAATCCGAAGATAATCCTTCTCGACGAAGCAACAAGTAGCGTGGATAGCAACATGGAGGCGCAAATCCAAGAGAGCCTGGAAAAGCTATCTGCCGGGCGAACGACGTTTGTGATTGCGTATGTTCACGTTTGGAGAATATGTTTTGTCTCGTTGCTTTTGGGCTAACATTCCTCATAGGCATCGACTCTCTACGGTGATGAATGCGAAAAAGATCCTTGTTATCCACGACGGAGAGGTGGTTGAGCAAGGCTCTCACAATACGTTGCTGAAGGTAAAGGGCTTCTATTCCGGTCTATGGTCACGCCAAGTCATGCTCCAACCTCATGACGCAATGGCTGCAGATAAAAGCACGCAATCGAAGCGAGATGCTCTGGTACAAACCAACGAAGGTGAATTGCCAGTCCAGGAAATGGAAGACTCCAGCTCCACAGTGCCCGATGAACTGCGACGGCATTCTCGAACATTATCGGATTCGGACAAAGCCCACCCAGAAAGATCGTGCAAATCAACCTCACTCTGTAGCACAAAATGTGGCAAGATGCAGCAATCGAGCAGCAGACTTGTTGAACATAGCACTGCGACGAACGACAGCACGAACTCGAAGAGAAATATTTGGAAACCAGATGCACCAGAGTTTGTTCCGGGTTCGCAGCGGTTTGAACAAATGGATTCGTCAACTTTCTTCAAACGCAAAACTAGCAACCACCGAGGTATTCCAGAGCCTCGTGAAGTTGCAAAGGAAAACATCCGTGGGATGTGCAACGAGTTGGATGAGAACAACAATGTGACTTGCCACCTGACTAATTACGAGAACGGTGACAAGACCATGGCATCGCAGACCAGAAAAGATCCAGAAGAAAATGACAGTGGACAGTTCGCCACTGCCTTGAAGCAAACGACTAATATGAATGGCACAGGTACTGCAGCCATGACAAAACCAGAGGAGACACGGATGAAGTCCAAAAAGCCTAAGAAGAGACGAGACCTACGCAGGGCGCTTTCAAAAAGTGAACCTGTTTGAGTTGGTTTGGCTGCCAGCTAAATATCAAGCTTCGACAAACGTCATATGTTCTTACAACAAGGTTAGGTTTAGCAATGGTTCCGTAGTTAGGAGGGCGCACAGAGCAGATTTGGTCTTTACGTTGTGATGGTTTGGAATATGGATTCGGAACCAAGTACTTCATTCCTGAATTCCTGCTATTCTTCAACGGTGATGATTCCGTCAATGGATCTGATTGTGTTTCAATGTTAGCATTAATTGGACACATGTAGATAAGGTGTTGCGATAGTCGGGTGGAAGGTGGAAGGTCTGAAGTTGAAAGCATCGCTTCGGCCAATGTATGCGTCGCAAGAGTACTCTGTAGGTAGAAATCAGCAAAGCTTTAATGCCCCCAAGATTTGCTTCAATTCGTGACCTCTAAACGTGGATCGAACTCCTCAAACAAGTGGGCATCACGTCTAGCCGAACCTCTGTTTTGCTAGCTCTTTGAGCCAGCCGATTGTCTCATCTTCTTTCTGTCGGTATTTCTGCAGCCTCTCTTCCCGCTCTGCTGCTCGAGCTCGGAGGATTTCTTCCCTCCTGATTTCTCGTTCATTCTTCTTGCGCTTCTCCCTTTCTTGCGCCTTCTTCAGCGCATCAAGATCATTTTCTCCCGACCCCATCAAGTCGTCATCGAGAACCGCATCAGCGGGTGAGCCGCCCCGTCGGGATTCAGCGAACGCGCGATTTGCTGCGGCCGCTTCACGTCGCTTCTCTACCCGTCGTTCATGCGTCCCCGGCTCCGCTCGTGGTGCGATCTCGTCTTCTATCGTTCGCATTTCGGATTTATGCGAGCGAATCTCCGAGCGATATTGTTTCCGCGATTCTTCGCGTGCGGAGATCGCGTCTTCGATGGCGGATTCTGGATGTAGCGTAAGCAGCAAGTTCAACGTAGGTCGAGTAATCATAATGGTAGACAAATCGATCCTACCTCTTCGAAGCTCCAGATCTTGTAGTCGAGGGATCGTCGGGCCGGATGGATGTGCCGGCCGATAGTCCGAGCTGTGCGGGAGTTCCGGTCCATAGTCTTCGTCGTCGTCTTCATCCCCGCTCCCTCGCTCGTCTGTTCGGGTGGGTGGCGGCACATCGTCCTCGGAACGTCCGCCTCGTTCGGTACGAGAAGATCCTCGTCGTCTCCCGGTAGCATTCAACGGCCCGGCGTTCTCGTCGGTGCTACGGCGCGCCTTCTCCAGCGTGCTCGGGTCGTACCACCCTTCCGAGAGTTCTCCACGGTTCCTATAATGTCAGTCCTTCCTTCAAGCAAGAACGGCAAAAGCACGCGACGACTGAGATCGTCGCGGAGGTACCGGCGACGGAGAGTAGTAGCCTTAGCTTAGGCCGCTGGCTTCCTTACCATTTCCGCACAAAGCTCTTCCACCGCCCTTTCACCTCCTCTTCGTCCAGGTCCTCGAACAGCAATCCCTTCTGGATGTCCAGGTACATGGCGAACATGGGCTCGTATGTTGGTAGATCGCGCTTCGACAGCTCCCGCGCCTGGAAGGGTAGGACTACCGGCGCGGTGGCCGAAGCTTCGGAGCGCCGTTCACGTTCGCGGCGATCATGGTGACGGTGACGGTGGTGGTGATGGCGGCGGTGTCTGTCGCTTCGTTCCGGGGAGCGCGATTTGCTGTCTCGATGGGACCGATGGCGGTCGCGCTCGCGGTGATCTGGGTGGAGGGAGGGCGGGGATCGGGAGCGCGTGTCGTGCCTGCAGGAATGGCGGTCGCGGTGGGACATGCTTTCTCTCTCTTTTCTTCTCTGTGGGTCCTCCGTCGATTATTGATCTGTGATATTTTGGGTTGATGTTTGGATCATCTGCGTAAACTCAACGATGGAGAGGAGCCGGGGAAGGTGACTGGAACCGCCAAGCCTTTTTGTCCGACATCCGTTCTCGGGCCCACTTCGAGATCCAGCCGAGATCTAGTGTGACTCCAGTGAGAGAGGGCTTCGCCTGAGCTGCTTCTCTTTTGGAAGAATGTTTTATGGTTGGATAGATACAATTGAGTACATAAAGAAAGACATGAAGGAGTGCCATGGCTCGATTGGGAAGATGAACTTGAGTGGTATCATTTGCGGATGAATTGCTAAATTCAGGCAGAATTGAGCTTTGGCTCATTGAAATGATTTTCGTACATATGAAACATAAAAGGGATGATTTTCCACTGTTGTAAGTACATAGAAGAGAAAAAAAAATTAAAGAAAAGTGGAAACCAGAGAGTATCTACAATTTGAGAGACCATCTGTGCGGAAAAGGAGAGCCCGTCGAAATTCATTTAGCTTGCTGGAGCGCTCTGTTGCTCGCTACTTGCGTTCGCAGAACTGCCTCCAGCAGGAGCGCTGGGGGTTGTTTGCGAAGCACCCTTTGACCTGTTGGCAGCAGCCATCTGCCAGGCTGGAATGGAAGCAGATCTCCCTAGCTGGGAGAGTGGACTATTGGCAAAGGAACCAGTGCTCTGACTTGGAGTGGTAGTCGAAGCCGTCTGTGCGGCTGTTCCCTGCGAAACCTGCTCTGTGGCTATCGAGGACGTGCTGTTTGTAGGGGCAGTGGCGTCTGTCGGCTCTTCGACCGGTTGGGGTGTTCCAGGCAGAGTCGTTCCCCCGACTGTTCTTCCGGGAACAGGCGAGTTCGATCCGCCACTACCACCAATTCTATTGCCCAACAAAACTTTAAGACTTCTCAGTTCAGTGCCCAGTTCCTTGAGTCGATTCTCATTGCCCTCCCGGGCACCTTCAAGAGCCTTGGGAATCGCGTCTCTCAACGACTTCACTTCATCGCTGATCCGACGGGTCTCATCGTCCCTTCGGCGTGAGGATGTCTTCAGCTCGGCTACGACATTCTCGACTTCCCGCAATGCGGCATCGAGACGCTCTGTCCGCGCTTCTTCTGCCGATTTCAGTGTCGCTGTATCGGCCGAGAGTTGCTCGATCAGGGCGAATGCTCGGGAGAACTGCACATCGATATTCTCCTTGTCTTGTTCTAATTGCGGAGGAGTTGGTGGTGCAATCAAAGGTGCAATGTATCGCTTTAGATAGTGTCAGTCGTGACCAAGAGAGCAGGGAAGCAAAACTCGATTACCTTCGTGACGAAATATAGCCCATAACCGACACCTCCGACCATTGTGGCCATAATGAACCAATCGCGCCAGTCCCTCCTGGGAGGCCTATAATAAAAGGCTGATGATTAGTGCTCTCTCCAGGAATACGTCTTGGACAGGAATGTGCGCACTCTGGCGGCGGCGGTTGCCATTGACCATATGGAGGGTAGCCATATCCTTGAGGTGGCGGAGGTGGTGGTCGATAGACGGATTGTTGTGGTGTGGAATATCCTTGCGATGAAGCTGCGGCAGCAGCTGATGGGTCTTCGCCGACGCGCGAGAGCGCAAGGTCGATTTCTTCTTGCGTTAGGTTCTTGGATTGAAGAAATGCGACTCGCTTCTCAATTGGCGACGATGCTACCGATGGATCCTGGAGAACTGCTTGAGCATTAGGCAACATTCACAGTCGAGGATAAACAAGGGGTACTGATGGTTGGCGTTGCATACAGGTAACCTAATCATGGAATGAAATGGTTAGCTTGATACATGCTCTGGAACGAGATCAGCGGCGATAAGAGCAACATACAGCAGACGAGACAAGCTCCTCGCGAGCCATGATGAAAGAACCTCTGATACTGAACAGAAACTATAACAGTATAAGGTCCTAAAGGCCAACGAAGGAGAGAAACTGCCTGGACAAGGCAAGGAAGAGAGATGGGGAGGAAGGAGATTACGGACTCGGCATCGGAGTTGCTGAACCTCGGAAGTAGTGATGCCCGCAGCGGAGCTTCCCCAGAGTCTCGTGATTTCCCTATCGGCCTCCGGATTATCATATATCCCTGAAGTCTGTGACCGCCTTCTGTTTTAGGTCGAAGTGGGATTTTGGGCACGTTCTTGTTTACATCTTTGCATTTGGGTTCTGTTGCCGCACCCCCAATCACAAAGTCACCTGTCGCATCAACAACTGCTGTTTGATTGTTGCAGTATTGGAGTCGCAACACTTCAGTATCTCCTTGTGTGACCAATAGTGGACTACTAGTTTTCTCTCCCTTTGCAGCCGCTTCTGCGGCATCTTTTTCGCTATGTCGCAAGATACAGGCCTGTTTAGCATCAGGCGCCCCCGAGAAGTATGAAATCATTTTTTTACTCCCTTGGACACCCACTCCTTGTTATCAGCAATAGGCAGATTGAATATTAACAATGGCTAATGCAGTCATCGGTACAGACTCTCGGGAGCGTCCAGAACTTCTCTGCGATCCCACAACCATCTTCGGCGTTGAAGCGCACCAGTTCCGTCGGCGCATTCCAAAATCCACCCTTTACCTCCCAACATACGCGCTCGACGTCGCTTTTGAACTCAGTCAGCCGGCCACAACAACCAAATTTCCAGCGTTCGTCGTCTGGAGGTGCCTTTGGTGCTGATGCAGGACTCTCCTCTGTCAGACGGTCCGTTTCGAGCAATATCTTCCATGGCGCTAGCGCTGGTCGTCCCAGTTATGCTCCAGGCTCACTCTCTTCCAGCTCAGCATCGCAGAGCTTACAAAGAAGAAGTAGTGTCTTTTCGCGACCGTCTATGGGTCCGATGGTTCACCAGTCGTTCTTTACTCAGGTCCCTTCTGCCGCAGGCGTACCCAGAGACCCACGACCTCTCAGGGATCGCGCTTTTCAGGCTCGCATTGGACAGGAACTTTTGGAATATCTAACCCACAACAATTTTGAATTGGAGATGAAACACGCTTTGACCCAGAATACGTTGAGGTCTCCTACCCAGAAGGATTTCAATTACATGTTCCAGTGGCTCTACCACCGAATCGATCCAGGATACAAGTTCCAGAAGAGTATGGACGCCGAGGTGCCGCCAATATTGAAGCAGCTCAGGTATCCTTTTGAAAAGGGCATTACAAAATCGCAAATAGCCGCAGTTGGAGGTCAGAATTGGCCTACTTTTCTTGGTATGCTTCATTGGTTGATGCAGTTGGCGCAAATGTTGGACAGGTTTGCCTTGGGCGAGTACGATGAAGCCTGTGCCGAAGCTGGAGTGGACGTATCGGGAGACCGCATCATCTTTCGCTTCCTAACTGGTGCTTACCATGACTGGCTTCAGGGTGGTGAAGAGGAGGACGATGAAACGGCAGAAAAGCGACTGGTTCCTCATATAGAAGCCATGGCTTTGGAATTCGAAAAGGGTAATGAGAAGTATCTACAGGAAATGCAAGTGTTGGAAGCGGAAAACAGAGCTCTGCGTGATCAAATTGAAGAATTGGAGAAAAATGCCCCCGACATGGCGAAATTGGACAAGCACTTCAGAATTTTGGAAGATGACAAGAGGAAGTTCGAAGACTATAACCAGAATGTCCAAGGCAAGATCGAAAAGTACGAGAACCGCATCAAGTTCCTGGACGAAGAGATCAAGAAAACGGATGCAGATCTTCAAGCGGCAGAAGAGGAACGGACCAGTCTCCAGGCGAGCGTTGATAGGCAGGGCATCACCATCCAGGACATCGACCGTATGAACACGGAGCGGGAGCGACTGCAAAGGAGTCTCGAAGATACCATGGGCCGACTCGAAGAAGCACATGCACGAGTCATGGAGAAGGAGGCCGAGGCGAGTCAGAAACTCGAGGATTTGGAACAAATCGTCAAGGCGTACAACACACTTGGCTACCAAACCAGCTTGATCCCCTCGTCCGCAGTCAATGCAAAGGGGGAGGAGTTTGAACTCCGCCTCAACGTCAACGAGAGCAATTTCTCCGCGTCCCAGACCGGCGGCGCGCCCAGCATGATCTCTCCGGAAGCAGATCGTCTTTTGGCAGAGCCTTTCACTGGCTATCACCCGGCGCATCTGCTTAACCTGGATCTCCGTGGCGTGGTCCGTAGCAGCTTGAACGCCTTGAGAAAGGAGATCAATGAGCGGAGAAAGCGCGCCATCGACGATGATCTCGAACGCCGTAACCTACTGGACAACATCAAGGAGGCGATGGACGAGAAGAGGAGCGAAGTGGAGGCTCTCGAGCACAAGCGACGCGCGGCAGAAGAGGAGTTTGAGCGGACCAAAGAGATCACCACGACTCAAAAACTGGCATCCGATGCACAGATTGAGAAGATGGAAAAGGAATTGGCGAAGATGCGAGCGACACTCACCGAAAGTGTCCAGCTGATGGAACAACGTGAGATGAACACCAACATCGAATACGAACAACTAACACTCCGGGCAAACGCTCTCCGGGAGGAGCTACATACCAATGTGGAGAGCATGTTGAACGACGTGATTCGGTTCAAGGTGCATATACAGAAAGGCCTTGAGGACTATGAGAGTTTTGTCGTCGACGAGGTGGAACAGGAGTTGGGCGGTGAAGGTGAAGACTTGCAACCTGCTGAGGATACCCCAATGAATGAGGATTAAGGCGCACTTCAAACGGCTATCGGTTTCCATATTGGTTTCACTATGATGTTTGCATGATGACTGACGATTGCTTTGGGGATTCTGGATTTTCTCTGGTTCGCTTTGGTATACAGTTTACCATCGGCTTCTTCTGTCCCAAGTCATAGGTGTATTTACGGGCGATTTGAAGATATTGTTCTCACTGTTTCTTTCTCTCCTGGATTGAGTACCATGTCGCGTCGGTAACTATGCCATCTAATATAAGGAGATGCCTGTTGGGCCATGTATTTGCGTCAGTGCAATGAATGCATCGGCTATTAGATCGACAAAGCGGTAGACGAGGTACGGTACACAGTGTTGATTCAGGATGATAAATACCCGAGATTAAGAGCTTCGAGGCTGACTCTGCGCCGTAGCTGGACATTATTCATGACCGGGTATCTAAAGGGTAAAATACGGGTGTCAAGGAGAAACAAAGCAAGCATTATCCTAGAATGTGGAAGCAAGTGCTCCCATGGAGACTGAGCGGCCAAGAGGAAAAGGAGAGAAAGAAAAAGTATTATCAATCGCCACCATCATCTGCTAATGCTCATCCCTAGCATGATGACTCCTCCGTCGTTGAACGCCTCGGGCTTCGGCGCTCTCCAAACCAGTCCCAGAAGCGGATTCAGGGTAGGACCCTGTACCATACTGCCGTTCCCCGTCTTCCTGATTTGTATCATCGCTGTCACTGGCAGAAGGCTCTGCATTGGATTCTGGCTCATCCTCTTCTTTGATCCGCTTCTCCCCCGAAGCGCGGGAGTACGCTGCTTGAGGGTCCGAGGAAGTGTCGACGGTCTCGTCGTCGCTTTCCTCCTTTATCGGCGTACCATGCGACTCCTCTTTCATGATTTTCCTCTCGGGCTTCGTCGTGCCACTGCTGAGGAAAGAAGCAAGGACGAGCCAGGCAACGCTCGTCGACAACATGGACAAGCTCCAGAACAAGGAGCTGAAGACGACGAAGGAGGTGAATTTCCATCTGTACATAACCCATCTATTTTTTTCGTAGATTAGTCACGGCATGAACCCATATATATATGTATGACGCGAGCAGAGCTCAAAACTATACCGTAAACCGGTGAATCGTGCGTGGAACTCCACTCTCGCGTGGTATATCTGCATCTTCTCGTCGCTCCGGATCTCCAGCCGCAGACTTTCCGGCAGGTTACGCCATCCCCGCGCGAATTCGACCTGTTCCATCATCTGCACCTCCAAGGTCTCGGCTTCTCGGTGCCAGCCGACCACGTACAGCGGCATCCGCGACAGCTTGTTGGCAGTGTCCACGATCGGCGAGGCGTAAGTGAGGATGGCGGGGCGACGGGAGGTCGCAACGGGAGCTGCGGAAGTGTTTGTGCCAGGTATCAGGGACGTCGACAGGCGCGACAGGAGGGTCAAGTCGAGCATGAAGTTTCCGGCGGCGAGATTGGAGGGCGTGCGAGGCAACTCGAGCTTTACGCTCACGTCGTACGGTTGTAGCGATACTATTTCGGACCCGAGCGAAGCGATGCCCCAAGGGTGGCCGTCACTGAGGTAATTGCACGATCAGCTGCGAAAGACAACTTTCAATCGGGGAAGCCCGCAGTGGGAGAGTGTTTCGCGCGGGGGGTTCGCACAGTTCGACATACCCGAATTGCAAATGTACATCGCGCTGAAGCCCAACCTGCGGGATGAACTTGAGGTAGAAGATCCAGTATGCGACTGCGGAAATGCATAGGAGGGTGAGAGAGGTGACTATGAAAAGAAGAGTGCTAAGATATGCCCTCTGTGCCTGTTTCGAAAGGAGGGCGCGAAACGGAGCTGCTAGCGCGTCCTGTCTTGCATCTGTCAGCCCTGAATTCACACGCTGAAGAGAAGAATTGTTGGATTCCTACCACTGCATTGGCGACAGAGACGGTCTCGCGATCTCCTTGGTCATCCGACGCGTAATCAGGCTCCATCTTGGAGGTTATGCTGGTAAGACTAAGAGGCATTTGATTGAAGAGGGCATGTTTTGCCAACTATCCGCCAAGGGTGTCGACGTCACTCGCCGACGGGACCAGTCACGTTCAACCACAACGCTACTCCGTACTCCGTCCTCAATTCTTCTATGCCATGGCGATTCATGTATGACAAAGGTACAAATCTCTCAAGGAAGAAACAAAAAAGTGTAGATTCCATTATAATGCAAGTATAACCCATTAAACCTGTGCTTTTACAATCTAATACAGTCCGCCGCAACAGCAGCTGGAATCGAAGCCATCACAGAATCGACGAAGCGAAGAGAATACGTTTCATGAGCTCCAGACCGCGCTGACACATCCTTGTATGCATATCCCGCCCAGAACCCAACCGAATAACAGATAGATGCAAGTTTTTAAAAGCTTTGAACAAGAGAATGGAAAAACGTAGATCCCATAAAACATACACGCCGGTAAAGCTCCGAACCTGGCGCTATACAGCGTAAGCGCCATCTGCAAAGTGTTGGGAGAAAATTTCATCTCTGAAGAATGCAGGGCATCAAGGCATATCGAATGCTTCATATTCGTAGGGAAGTTGCAGTCGTAACCCGGCCTTCAACGCCTAGGAGAGAGCTCTCGGGCTTTGTTGTTGGATGTGCTGCAGAAGAGCATCAAAAAGACGACCAATCTGAATGCCAATTAGTTTCCCGTCAACTGAGAGGCTGTGATGTTTTGGCTACTCACCTCTGGTGCAGCTTGAATGAAAGGAAGGCGGAAGAAAGTGTAGCTCCGATTTTGGAGGAGCTCTTGCAGAGTGATAATCAATCCCCAAGGATGTGGACGATGAACAATAAGGCGCTCCAGAAGTACTCGGATAATCTGCTGGCGAATATCGGACTCGTCCTGTTCGGAATAATCAACTCCAAAGAGTCGCAGAATGGCAAAGCTGAAAAAGTATGTGTGACTGTTAGGGTACCGCAACTGGTTTGCCATGGCACTCAGCAGGTAGTATCGGGCTTCAGGGCGCAGTGCTCTAGCCAGCCTCTCCAAGAAGGCTGAGTGTGGGGAGTTGTCGAAGGCGGCGCGTGTGTTACCCTTCGAACCAGATGCAGCAGCCCCTGCGCTCTGGCCAATGTAGAGCACCAATGCATTCAGAAGCACAACATCCACATTGATTGGAGTGTAGAAAAGGCCGGTTTCTCTCTCCACGGAGTTGCACACGGCATCACAAATCTGCTGGACCGACGCCTCCGATACGTTACTGCTTTGGAGGGTGCTGTCGATGAGGGTCTTGATGTTTGCACGCTGCAAAGGAGCTGCAATGTCACCTGCAATCTTTGGAGCCTCCCGCATTTCTTCGAGGCGCTCTACTTTCAGACCTTCCCGGAAAGGGTCTGGAAGTTTGTGGAACGATGACGGATAGGCACTCAGAACCAGGTTGCGAAGCTGAGCGCAGTGTGCAGGGATAACGTTGCAGAATTGAAAGTGGTTTTCCGCCACGAACTCCGGGAAGTCATGGTGCAAAATCAGCAATATGCGAAGCACGCCCTTGTACAGGTCCTTGGCAACGTAAGAGATACTGGAGGGCTTGAGTTGTTCACCAATGTACGAAAGAAGAGCTTGCATGAGCTCGCAATAAGGTCCCCAGCCCTGCATGAGTGTATCGATTAGGTTTCTGATTCAAATATTGGACGGTTAACAATGGAAAATTAAGTACTTACCGCTCGTTCCGGCATGTTCAACATGTTAGACATGAACACCCGGTGCGAAACCAGCGAAAGCCAACCGTAGACAAATGCCGGTGCATATTTAGGCTGAAGAGACAAGAACTTGTTGGCGAAGGCGAACATCATATCTTGGTGTTGGTCGCTATGCGGAAGCCCGTTCATAGAGTATTCGCAGAGAATGCTCGAGAACATTCTGAAGAAGACACGCTGGTTGAACGCCTCTCCCCTCATTACCTGATGGTGATTGAGCACCAGAACAAGCAGTGACAAGATGGAGTTGATGTAGACGGATTTGCTGGCCTTCACGGCTCCGGTGCTTTCGCCCTGGAATTTGACGAGCAAGACAACAAGTTTCGCAAGCGCATCGATATAGAGGAATGCCTCATCCAGACTGCCGTTTGGATTCTGCGATTCATGCTCGAACATAGCAACAGAGATGTCAATACTGAGCCTGAAGAATAAGGCGGAGTCTTCCTGGTTGTTCATGACTTGTCTCTGATGGATGTCTTTGAGGAAAGAATAGTAGGTCCGATCAGTAGCACCTGGAGACTTGTAAATGCCGATCCATTCGCTGAAAATGTATTCCATCTGGTCTCGCTTCGATCTTGCCTTGTCGCTTAGAAGTGGATTGACCACTTCTGGTATTCCAGATTCACGCAGTTTGCGAATGATTTCGTTGGCAGGGGAAAGGTTTGAATCATCCACAAGCCACTGGCTCATAGCTTCCAAGCTACCGGAGAAATCCGATCTGAGGGCGGACGGTTCATCGTTGAAGAGCACGCGGCTCATGAGATCGGCGAGCAGGTCGAGCGCGCTGGCATTCTTTTGCAGGATGAGTCTTGTTAGAATCATATCAACACGACGAATGTCCAAAAGCCCAGCGTCGATAAGTGCAACAGTAACGGGGACATTGAACATGTGCTCGTCGTCAACCTCGGACAGGATTGCCCAAGTATACCGTGCAACAAGTGAAGACATGTCAGATAGCTTGGCAAGGAGATGGACAAGAACCTCAATCTCCAAGGGGCCCTGCGTTTGGGAATAGAGGCTGGTGCAAATCTTCAACGAAGTGAGCCTTGCCAGCTCCTCGCCGTTCGGCGAGGAGAGGATGGCACGCAATATTTGGTTGTATTCTTGCAGGACAGCGCTGTCCCTGACGAGATCTTTTACGTGTTCCTCAGAGGCATTTCGGGCGGCCTGTTGGAGCTCCGAGATGAGGTTTTCAACCTTATCCCGTGGGCTTTGTGCTTCAATAAACCCGTTCAACTGTGGCTGCGTACCAACAACACCAGGCTGCTGCTGTAACCGAGCGTCTTGTTGCGCTTGAGGAGTTCTATGGGGAACAGCGGGCTGCTCGGCAGGAGTGGAGAGGTTGGGAATGGCGGGGTAAGATTCCTGCAGAACATCCGGTAGCTGTCGACCAGAATCAGTGGATACGTTTGGAACGTGGGCTGCGGCAGGTCCTCTTGATTGGCGAGCGAAGTCTTCATAGATGGCCAACTGCTCTTTATTGAGGCCACCAGGGGCTTGACGATATGGCTCGGGAATGAAGAGACCCCAGCGATTCATAGATGGGTCTATGAATGGCTCATTTGGCCGAGTGGCACGGTGACGCCGCCGCGCTTCAAGTTGGGGCTCGATGACCTTCTCAATCTCGGGCAGGGACTTTTCTTCAGCAGCTTTCTCAACAATTCCACAAGCAGCGTCGAGGTTGTCATTGACGCACATCAGAATCAGACCCTCAGGCATTGGCTGATCCGAGTATTCCTGCTGAATCATCCGAATGTAGTTGGTCATACTGACTTTCAACGGCTCCTTGCAAGTAACGAGGGCTAAGCTGCCAGCAAGTTGTCTGACCATTATGCCTGCCGCGTGCCGCACCTTCTCCTCATCAGGTTCCATTGCAAAGTCCTTCGATATCAGCTGGACGGTGGATATGGAGGCTATGGTGACGGAGCGTTCCACAACAGGTGTAATGATTTCAGCGATAGCACGCTCCACAGCACTGTGAACAATCTGCCGTAGATTATTGGGGTCAATCATGCTGCTTGCGGAAGATGGCAACACAAGGATCTTGTCCAAACTTGGGAGTGTTGACATGATGGCAGCAGGCGACAATCTTTCGTTTCGAAGGCCCGGGTTGATGCTGTTAAGCGCCATGTCCTCAAAGGCTTCAAGACCTTCGGGAATGTTTGCAGTTGACAGGGTGTCTTCGGCGAGGGCAGACCGGTCTCTGATGACAATCGAGGGCTCAATCGCTTTATGATCAAGATCGAGGTCTTTACACAACACCTCTATCTCAAACTTGAGATTCAATTTCAACTCGGCGAAGTGATATAGCTCCAAGAGCAAAGACAAAATATCCATCAACCAAGGGTTTGGAGGCGTGAAGACCGTGGATTTCGTAGCCTGAACCAACACCTTGCAGGTGAACGGAATCACGACCATTAGGCGCTGGCTGTCAAATCCCTCCATCAAAAGCCCCTTAAAGTAGATGTTTTTGTGCTTGATAGGCTTATCCTTGGCGATGGTGAGAGAACCAAGCCAAGCACCGAGGTTTTTCAAGTGACCGCGATCAGTTGAGGAGTTCAATGTAGCCTCAGAATTAAGCAATCTGATGACGCTAACATAGGTTTCCCGCAGCACTTCTGCCCAAAGGATCTTGTCACCGATGCGCTCTAAAAGATCAAGGTAGAGTTGCTGAAAGTTTGGCTGCAGCTTAGCTCGCTCTTCTACCAGGTAAGAAGCAAACCACTGGTGATGCTGATCTCGAAGAACTTCGGTAAGGTCCTGCAGTTTCTCGTCGATGTTTTGCTCTGACACATTGTTGAGTACGAATAAAATCTTATCTTGCACATCTTCATCTGGATCCTCATACAGATCTGGCCGAAGAGGAGGGTCAACATGGACAGAGCGGAATTTGCGGGATGAGCCATCCGCAGCAGTAGATTCATCGACGTTGCCGTTTGTAAAGCCCTGCACCGCAGAAACTTCATCAAGCGCAGCAATCTCAGGATCTCCCACTTGAGGGCCTTGCTCTCGTAGTACTTCCTCGGCTTTCTGGAAGATTGGCGAGCCTTGCAGGCTTGGGATCTGGAGAAGAAGATGGCAGAATCCAACCCATTCCGGAAGACGGTTGATAAGCTGTTCAATTGCTTCAACGCCGAATTTGTACATTGGGTCATGCGGCTCGTGCTCTCGAACCGCTTCTAATATCATACCCAAACCAACCTTGAGTGTGATACCGTCCACGAGACGAAAGTTGATGATACCGCCGAACATTACTGCAGTTTTCGTCAGAGCTTCCAGCGGGTATTCGTGATAGCAATGGTACTCGTCAATAAGCCCATGTACCATGCAGGCAAACAGATCTTGTTCAGCAGGGTCTCTTGAGGTCTTGTATCGTCTCATGAGTTCCAGCATTTCGCGTAGAGAGAGCTCCTCGTGGTACATTTTGCCGAAGAGTTCTTGCATTTGCTTGTCGATTGATTCAGGTAAAGCGTTGCCATTTTCGCCATTTGCGTCAATGATGTCGTCGAAGCCTTCGCCGTAATTGATCAGCCTGGGGTAAGTCTGTATGCAAATCCTCTGCACAGGGGAAAGATTTTCGCGGTCCCCGACATATTCTTCAAGGACGGACAATAGTGTGTACACGGTCTTCACACCAAGGCTGACCATTTGGGGTGCTGGTTGTTCTTTCCTCTGGACGTGAAGCTCGTCTTCAGCCTTGATTCTGAGGAATTTGGACAGTAGGCTTCCCATGTCCATGTGCCCTTTTTGGGCGGCGTTCCGGATCCACTGTTCCAAGTCAAAAGGCCCTTTGCGATGAGCCAAGCATGCGAGGTCCATGGCAAGTCCATTAGTGAACCCAAGGAGATAGTCCAGCCATCCGTATTCCACTGCGTGCTCGTAAATCGCAGCAGTGGAAGTTGGGTCCTGGGTGAAGGTGGCGAAGAGCTGTTCAGCCACCAATTGTCTGTCTTGTTTCCATGCTCCGTGAAGAGCCAGCTGATATCCTTCTTCCTGCTTCGAAATGAAGACAACCAAGGTCCGGAGAACGAAGCTCTGTTGAATGCTCGTCCAAGGCTGGGGCAAGGCTAGAGCAGAGCAAAGAAAGACCGGAAGATCGTACTGGACAACGGCTTTGATGAGTAGTTGGCTCTCTGTAGAAGCCCAGGCAGCCTGGGAGAACAAGGCTAAATCGAAAATGGCTCTCATAGCATCCAAAGAGCGGAGGGGTGACTTTGCCGCACGTTCGCCTTGCAAACGAACAATTTCCGGGCCATCGGCGAAAACTTCGGCCGAAAAGGTTGCCCGGAGGTTAGGAATCTGAGACACATCAGTCCGAGAACTGACGAACGCTGTCAGGAAAGACAGCTGAGTGTCGCGATGCTCCCAATCTCCACCCCAAAGCTTCTGGATATCCAAACTTGCATCCTCTGAGGCTACGCCTAAAAGGGCCGCATACAATTTGGCGAATTGCTTGGGATCTATCCTCAAACCTTCCCGATCGAAGTGGCGGAAGACCAAAGACCAGTTGATCCTTTTGTCCACATAATGCGATTGGACGGCTCCGAGAAACGTCTCCAGTGAATACTGGCGCCAATACTGCGAAAGAACCATGAAGAGAAGTGCGCTCGCAACGTTCTCCTCGCTCCAACTCTCTGGTCCAATCGAATTCATGACCTCGTTTATGGCATCTGGACTGGATATCGCCTTGGGGCCTTTAGAATGAAGCTGGCGGACGAGGACGAATCTTGGGCTGATAAAATTGAACATTTGTAGAGCAGATGAAACCTCGAACGGCATATCCATTCCCAATTTCTGATAGCGGAGGTTTGCCGCATACACCAGCTTGGCCTTAACATCGTCAGTGAAATTACGCGGCGGATAAAGTATAAAACGCTCGATCGTCATTCCGATGAAGGAAGGCTGATAGTCTTTATTCGCTTCGGATGGCGTTGCCAGGCTCTGCAGGAATGGATTGATGGAATTCGAGAGGATTGCATCCGCTGTTCATTGTTAGTTATAATTAGCGTAGTTCATGGATTGTCGCTTCGGAGCAGGTTTACCTTTCGCACGGAGATCCGATTTACTGGCGGTCTTGAAAGCGAGCGCGAGCGCAACTTTCATCAGAGGGTCAAGTTTGAAATGATCTAGGAATGTTGAGAGGTCAAAGTCGCGGAAAATGTCGCCCTCGGACGTGTCGATTGTCTCTGCGATCTTCTGCGCCTGATCTATATCTTGAGATACTTTCTGCATCTCTTGCACGATAAGAGAATAGTTCCCTGCATTCTCCACGGGTTTATTAACCCCGGGGAAAATTTGCGGGGCGTTGCCTGTGAGAAGGCGACGGAAATATTTGGAAAAAACCTCCATCCCGTTGGACTCAACAAGCTAGTAAACGATCAGATAATGTTTTAGGAATGCAATACATTGGCAAGTTCGATTGAAGACGACATACCTTGTGGATCTGGGCAGCTTTTGTGTCCCACTTCTCTTTACCTTCCTTTTCGGTAATAGAATCCAGAAGGAGGAAAACTTGGGCGATCGATATCTTTGTGAGCGACGACTGGCTCGCGTGTGCTCCAGCCCCTGACGTTGCAGAGCCTGGTTTCTCAGATGGAAAACCTGTAGGCGAGTTCACGGTGTTACCAGACAATAATGGAGAGAAGGCGACACCTCTAGAAGATCCCGTCCCACCACCACCTCCCCCGGTACCTCCACCACCCGCGATGGAGCTTGTTGCGGAAGCCAGATGAGGCCCTACCGACGGCGTAATGGCTCTGAATTTAGGGGAGGAGATTGACTGTGCGGGTTGGCCGTGCTGTTGCAAGCCAGATTGGAGAGAGGCAAAAGGTGAGGGTGTAGAAGCTGGTGATGGCGCGTTGCGGCCACCCGGAAAGCCCCTTGCGGAACTCAGAACAGCTGAGAACGTCGAGGTCAGAGGCGACGATGTTGACGCCCCAGGGCCAGGGCTGTTCGACTGGGGTGGTCCTCGGGAAGCGGGAGAAGCGATCGATGAGGATAGATTGTTGGTCGCGAGAGGAGTCAACCCACGGCGAATGCTCGACTGAGACGCGGAAGGACCCCAAACAGACTGCTGTGGCCTCGCAGACCTTGTTGAAGAAGACTTATCGGTGCCAGAAGCAATCGACGATTGGGCGGAAGAGGGAGGGGGAGGGAAGGTCATCTAGGAGACGCGATCATTTGACCGAAGGTAAGTGACAAATTTTTTATTCGTAAAATGTGGAGGGCAAGAGGGTGAAATCAAATATGATATGGAGGATCTATTGGCAGTGACAGAAGTCGTGCGATGACCGGAAAGAAGAAGAGGGCAAAAAGAAGGATGTTCCTTTGTGGCACAGATGAAGTCCGATGAGAGAACAGGCAAAGAGGTGAGGATAGGTGGAAAGGTGGAGATGCCGACCTAGCTAGTCCCAAGGAGGCTGAAGCTGTCTGGGTAGGGCTCGGTACATGAGCATCAAGTGATTCATACGCTGTACGACGTAGACCATACAACCCACATGCCTAACTGGCATGCCTGTTGACTTAAGGTATAGAAATAATGATCTGATGGTGGTTTAGAGAGTAATCTCTATAAGCGTTGGTCGCACACATGTTGATGAACGCCGGAATCTTACGGGGCAGTCAATCATGCCGGTTACATAGTCACGTGCATTGTACCTCTGATTATCATTATCTGGTCACTAAAGAAGCAACATATTTATTGTAAGATCCTTCAGCTATCAATATCCTTTTATAAAGAGATACATAAACCCATATTGATTGAGATTGAATTTGGCTCTGTGCACATACTGTTAGGCACCTGCCCGTGGCTTGAGGTTTTTACGTATCAGGTAATGAGTCGTTCTACCGTCTATGCAGGATTCATCCTTGCGATACGAAGTCTGCCACCTTATAGACAGAAAGCATGAGAGACAGTACTATCAGGTATTAGGCTTCTGTGGCATGCACTAAAAGTTTGACAGGCGAAAATGATGCAGCTTAGATGCCCAGTATGGAGTCGATTCTAGGTACTGGTCGAATAATGTATCTTGTCAAGGCATCGATATCGATAGTCTAGTCCGCCAGTCTGGAGTGTCTAAGTCGCGGCTTGCTAGCCCTTCTGCCCAATAATCCGCCCAGATACAACAAGTGCAGCAGCCTAAGGAAGGCTGGTAATTTACAGTAGAGGAGGCTGGGCTGAAGGTTACATTACGACGCTGACAAGGGAGCGTCGGTTGCCCCGAGAGACGCTGAGCAGTAAACACCCGCCCACACTCTTCATGAACTACTATCAACTCCACAGAACTCGGCTTCGGTGCGGTGTTCTACCAAGTTTTCTCCGCAATTTGCTACTTCTTTTTTGTTAATTGAAGATACCTCTTGTTCTCTTTTTTTTTTGCTGGAGCTTTTTGTGTTTTTTCTATTCCTCCTCCGTCTTCGTTCTGTTGTCTGCGCTTGGCAGCCGACTTCCCTTTCAATACTAATAGAGCAAAGGCTGGCCGAGGCTCAACACACTCATCGTTTCGAAAAAAAAGAAAGAGCAAAAAATGCCAGGAACAGTTGCAGAGGGACCAAGTGTCTCTTTATCCTGTAAAACACCTCTTTCGATCAATCCCAATCTGGAGCTGACATTGTCCTCGATTTAGTTGCGAACAATTTCTGGGGTAAAGATGATGCGGGTGTTCCGCCCATGCTGGAGCGCATGCACAATGCTAAGGTAACATGCGATGAACTGAAAGCCTTTTACAATGGTAATTGCAATGGTTCCCTTAACCTGGATATTGGCACAGCACTGATGAAATCCGCAGCTCGTGCCGCAATCGAAGAAGAATTCGCTCGAAAGCTCCTAGTTCTCAGCCGTAAGCCACTCGGCTCATGCGAAACCGGCTCACTACGAACCTCACTCGATAGAGTCCGTGGTGAAACAGAATCTATTGCGAAGGCACACTCTGCGATTGCGTGTCAAATGAAAAGCGAGTTGGAAGAGCCGTTGGCCGCTTTCGCTGGCGGACTCAAGGAAAGAAGAAAGATTATACAAAACGGTATCGAACGTCTCCTGAAGACTAAGATCCAACAAACGCAGACGGTAAACAAAGTGGGTTCTAACTACACAGAATCAGACTGGAGTTGGCAGGATACTGACTTGTTACAGGCCCGTGATCGATACGAGCAGGACTGCCTGAAGATTAAGGGTTACCTCGCACAAGGGCACATGGTGATGGGCCAGGAGGAGCGCAAGAACAAAGCAAGACTCGAGAAAACACAGATTCAATTGGCTTCTAACAGCAATGATTACGAAGCTGCTATCAAGATTCTTGAAGAGACAACGGGACGCTGGAACAAAGAGTGGAAAGCGGCCTGCGACGTACGTTTTAAAAGTCTATCTATTGCAATCTGAAGGCACTAATTGTCTTTGCAGAAATTTCAAGATCTAGAAGAGGAGCGACTCGATTTCACAAAGAGTAGCCTGTGGACATATGCAAACATTGCATCTACCGTTTGTGTTAGCGACGACGCTGTATGTCGAGTCCACATCCATCAATATCTATCGCTCTGCTGATCCTCTTCTAGTCCTGTGAAAAAGTTCGTCTCTCACTTGAAGACTGTGAGGTTGAAAAAGACATTGTCTGCTTTATCAAAGAAAGTGGAACGGGCCAAGAGATTCCCGATCCGCCCAGATTTATCAACTTCTGTCGGGGAGATGTGAATGATACCAGCTCAGAGGTCTCGGAGGAAGACGGGTACTCTGTTGCCCAATTCCAGCGCAGCATTAATCCGGCATTCCGCAGCTCATCTCCACAGCCGTCAACTTATGAGTCTCACCATGATCCGCAGTCAGACCTCGCAGCCAAGATGGGTCATGGTGGTCCTTCAACTCCGTCCAGCAGAGAAGCTACGGTCACTCCCCAGAAACCACCTCAGCAGCCACAGCAACTGCAGCAGTCGCAGCAACAACCACAGCAACCCCCTCCATTAGATCTTCGTCGAGGCGGTCAGTTACCACCAAATTACGACCCTAGCCAGCACGGTGAGATCGGAACTGTACCTCACAACAAATACCCGACTGATGGCATGACGATGTTCTGCCGCACTGGGCCTCCTTCGGAGCGCAGTTCAGGTACCAGCGCATACCGACCATCAAGCCGTGACTCGCAAAGCGAGGTTTCCAACCCAACTTCCTTGTCCAGCCAGGAACTAGTAAGTGGTAAGCAGTCCCCTACTAAGCCTACAAACGGTGTGGCATTGCCTGGGATGGGGGCAGAGAAACAGGTTCAGAAGAAAAGAAGCGCATTCTTTAGCAACAGCCCTTTCCGGCGTAAAAGCCGTAACGAGAAAGATCGGCCAGGTACTGCATCGTCTCGTGGCAGCCCTGTCAAGGCAGCCCCAGCTCCAAAGCCCGTTGTTGTTAATTGTGATCCGCCATCTCCAAGCCCTGAGCCAGTGGATCCCAGGGCGAGCTTTCAGCTCAATGTTGGAAACAATGTCTTTGACGTTGCTTCTCCTGAGGGAGACACGGCAAAGAAGGGGTCTCAAGCGGCAAAGAGTGCTGGAGAGGAGCTTGACCCTATCGCCCGTGCTTTGGCCGATCTGAAAGGTGCTGGGAAACATTCAAGCAATCGGGTCTCCGCTGATAGATATCATGGCATTGCTACCCCTGTACCTTCAGCCCCTGGATCAACTCATGGAGCGAACTCGGTCGCTACTCCGCCCCCCGCGTACAATGACCCTCCAGTCAAGCGTCTTGATGCACCGCAGCCCGCTTTTACGTCGGCACAAATGCAAAAGACGACCCGGAAATATGTTGATCAGACGCAAAACATGTTCAGGGCCAATAACACTGCAAGGCCAGCCACTAGAAGTGGTGAACAGGCGCAAGAGGTTCCCCGTGCTAGATCACCGGCTCCTCGACGCAGCGCCAGTCCCCAGGTGGCTCCTCGGGCAGATACCCGGATGAGCCAGTACAGTAGAGGAGCCAGTCCGAGCCCCAGCTCGTACCAGTCAAACAGCATCAACACTCGCTACAGTCAGTCCCCGGCGGCTTCTCCACGAACTAGCGACGTTGGCTATTCTCCCAATGAGTACTCTAAGCGGGCTTCGCCAAGCACTTTCTCTCGAGCGGCATCACCTCAGCCTCAGTTTAGACAGCAGACTCGGCCTTCCAGTGCGGGAGGCATGGAGCTCCAGCTGTCTGGTAATTCGGTTGAAATGTACGGCAGCCAGGATGGGTACGGTTCCAGAAGGGAGGCTAGTGGCAGACCCATGTCATCATACTATGGCAGCAGCTCAGACGTGGGCAGTCAGGGGTCCAGATCAAGGAGCAGGACTCTTACCGTTGCTGACCCTGGAAGGCAATACAGCCGTGATGGCCGCCCAATCTTGCACTTCGGTAAGCACATAAAGCATTCCTTCCCACATATTTCTGCCTTCCCGTCATTCTTCTGACTTCGTTCGTACTGTCAGCTCGTGCAATGTACAGCTACACTGCAGCCATTCCCGAGGAGCTGGGGTTCTCCAAAGGAGATATTCTAGCAGTCATTCGACTCCAGGACGACGGGTGGTGGGAAGCCGAGGTGACATCAACCCGAGGACGTCCAGGTTTGGTGCCAAGCAACTATCTGCAGATCATCTAGATACCCAGTTCATGACCAATTACGATCTCAGGATATCTTGCTCGAGCTTGGTTTCTGTCGTCAATACCACTCTTTTTGTTGATTTTGCGAGGAGTTTCATTTCGTCTTTGCTTCCCATGAAGTCTTTTCTTTGCTGCTTGATCTTCATCATTTCAGTGGAACATTATATCCCCATAATTTTGAGTCGCTACTGACACGTCGGTTTGGGGCACCCCCGTCGAATCATTGTTTTCTTTTTGTATTTTTGTCATCTTTGTTTCTGGGTCACTGTCTTTTCCCTTTGGATTGAGAAGGGTTGCTTTTGGTTCCTTTGTTATGATTCCATTTGTCACGAACGTCGAGTCAAGAAAAACGAAAATGCCCATGTGAGATTTGCTTCTGATGACAACATCTTGTCCTATCTGTCTTTGTCATGTGGTTTCCTTGTTTTCGCCCTCTCTCTTTGCCATCTGCAATCGTGCCTCATGACCAAGTCCGCGTTGATGGTGCCTGCGAACTCACGACTCATGTAAAATCCTCGGGTTCAAGTACCGGTGCAAGCTCTTGGTCCTTTTTTTTCCTATGTGTAAATCTCGATCTGTCTGTGTATTTGCACTGCACATGCCATGCTTTAGTTTTTTATTCTGCGCAAATGTCCCTAATTAACCCCTCTGAATGCAACTGCCCACATGAAAATATGATTGATAAAAGTGCCAAGTAGTCATGTCTGTCAATGACGTCAGAAGGAGAAGCAGAGGAAGAAAGTTACTTGCATGTATTGTGTGCTCCCTATGAACTAGTAGAATTGATCCCGGCCTGTTCGGGTCTGGCTTCGACGCACAAGAACCGGGGAAAGTACCTCGGGATGGACTTGCATTGTAAGCCCACGACATTTCGGAACCTTGTAGAGTCTGCAATATAAAGAGAAAATCAGCAGAGCAAGAACTGGGTACTCCGTACGGTTTCTGTAATGTGGTGGGGATGGTGTCTTTCAGTTGTCGTGTTGGGGTTCGATACATATATTCCCGCAGAGGCCTCTTCACTATCCGTTGGCCAGCTGCACAACACTAACAAGGATGAATATGCGAAACTCATCACCGTCCAATTTCAGAAGTTTTCGCCCTTCGAACCCTTTGCTTTGCTTTGTCAGATTTGTTCGAACAAGCAAATCCCAGAAAAAAAAAAAAAAAAAAAAAAAAAGAAAAGAAAAGATCTGGTACCCACCTTCAGAGGTTTCCTCCCAACGCCAGGCGGAACAGGTTCTTCTTTCCTTCTCAAGCGACTTCCATGGGAAAAGCCCCATGCGAAGATAACAACCAAAAAAATATGAGATTTCCAAGACTACAAAAAAACGATAATGAGGAGATGATAGTGACATGTGATAATCAGGAAGACGATAAAATCGGCAGCGTCAAGATGGGGGGTTGTGGTTTTCATCCGCCTTCCAAATATCATGGCGAAACATGCAAGAGAAAAGGGGACCACCTAAGAAGGTTGTGTGGCCTATAAAATTATGTGTAACGACGATAACTGAACATCACCACTCCATATCAACAAGACCACAGCTAATCGGCTCGACCGCAACCCTCGAACATGCACTCGAAACCTCGTGGGGATGCGAGGGTCTTGATACGTGCACGAGCGCAGTAAGGCTGATTGCAGGCATGGAAAAAGCCGCTGTTGGAGGTATTCGAGATGGCCATGTGACTGTCATGAGTGCTGCCAACTGGGATGGCAAGGAGATGTTTCCCGGAGGATGTGCCCTTAGGGCAAGCTGCATCATGCTGCGAGGACTGTGCCTTTGCAACGCGACATGCTAAAAAGACATGGTCATTCACATGGCCACAGGTGTTGATGACCCTTTGCACTTGGCACATCCTGATGGAGTTCGAAATCGACCAGAGATTGTCACAGAAATGGTGCTTAGATAATTGAATTTTTGATGGTTTCGAGGGAGTCTCAAAGAACCAGGCCTTGGGGATTAAGTAACGGCACTCGAAGAAGGTGATTGATTTGCTATAAGAGCTTTTCTGGTGCAGTTGATGCGTTGATACCGCAGAGATAGAGCGGAGTTGGTTCGTTCGCTTGGATACATGCAACAGAGACCTGCGACGGTGAATATTAATGTTATCATGCTGGGAATATTCGAACGCACTCGGCGAAATATTATGCAAATGCGGTGAATACGCAGGAGGATTCGAACCACGTTGATTAGACTGACGAGGCCTTCTGTGAATTCGAGGGATGCTGAACGGCGACATTGATAAGAGAGATTTAGAGTGATCTATACTCCCTGGAGAAAAGCATTCAGTAAAAGATGTGGCACACATTTCAACATGCATCATTAATATTCGCAAAATTGGAACTGGGGTTTTGGCACAAATAGGGAGATTAATAGCGAGAATTCAATTCACATATTTTAGTGCAGTATCATTTGGGGCAAGCAAAAGTATACAACAATGAAGGAATTAATATCTAGTGCTCCCATAAACATGCCACAAAAGATCAAAATAGAGACAACCACCTGAGATTGTGTTACTGTTGAAGGGCGCCGTGCCACGTTGGGAATCAGAGTGGGGAACATATAGACAAACAGAACAGAAGCAAGTCTTGGAAAGATTCGTGCACCATAAGACTCCAGCCATGCGGGCGGACAAAAGGGTCAGGACTGGAAAGAAGGTAGGGAACACCGACTGGCGGTTTGCAGTAGGGAAGGGTATCTGAACATAATGCGCTCGCACTTGCGTCAAATGCAAATCAAGAGCTTACTCGTCGTCAACGAAAGAATTAGCCAGATGACCAAAAATGGGAACCTCATAGTGCTCGAGCGTTTCAACTAAGTGACTTGAGTCAGTACATCCAGTAATACTGGCTTTGAAATCGCATCTCAGACACAACTTACCATCTCGATAGGCATGCAGGCTCAGAAATGCGATAAGGCCGATGTCACAGACGAGAAGGAGCCAAGAAAGAAAGCTTGACCATGAGAGGATGAGGTGGATTATCTGCATTTCCATGAGAAAAGGCTACCAACGCGAAACAAGAGATGCGACTTACGAAGAGAACAGTAAAGAGCATGCTCGATTGCCAGGCATGGAATCTGCAAGAGGATCAGTTGTCTGTGTGTGCCCAGGCCTCTGTTGCTCCAAAGAGGTATCTTTTTTTCGCGAAATGCTGTACATACCGCACATAGTCGCTCTTGTGCTCGGCGAGCAAGAGCAAGACACCGCCGGCTGGAGGAAGAAGCAAGTATGCCAGCATAGCTTCAAAGTCCATCCGAATCGGGAGGCTCGTTTCGAAGGCTCCTAAGCTCAATCGACCACCTTCAATGTCTCTTCCAAACCCGGTATTTCCATGTCCACTAGATTCTATGCCTGCACCGCCAGCGAAATGACTGGGGGATGGAAGGCCTGTCGCAGAGAAGCCTGGAACTGGAGGAGATCCCCGCGGAGATCGGAGACCAGGGGATTTCGTTCGATGATCGCCGAGCGAGGGCGAAAAGGCTCGCTCAATTTCTGGCGATTCGTCTTGATAGGGAGCGAAGTTCATCGTACTTGAGTGAGATGTTCGAGAGTGGTCGTGGAATTGGACGCTTATCGGTCCCTCACTGGGGCCTCGCGTTTAATCGATTGTTTGTCCGGACTCCGAAGCGCTTCAAGTCTTGGCGTCTGGGGAAGAGAAGCATGTGCTACTCCGTAGCTCGGCCTAGGTAACTCGATAAATACTTCCCCGCTCTCCAACCTCTTTCTAGCTCCCATTCGAACCATTCCCTTCTCCTTTATCTTTGGCTCGAATGGGAAAGTGAAAAGTGAAAAGTGAAAGAATACCCAGTGACTCCATAATTCCATCCAAGGGTTTCTTGGGACAGAGGTACTCATAGAGTGGCTATGTTTCGTCATACAAAAAAAATAAACTAAACTAATAGGTTCCTCTCATTTAGCTTAGTCTGATATCTATCTATCTATTTATTTATTTGTTTATTTACTTATTTATTTATTATGTTCGTTCCAAGTAGTTCATATCATACATGAAGAACTTTGCACACTAGAATAAACCGTTGGATCATTCCTACTACTACGCCCTCCCACGGCCACGCGCAATCCCGGTTACCCTTGAAACACCGCTAGTAGTTCTCCGTGTAGCTATGGTAGACCCTCTAGTCGCTGTCCTCGTTGCACTAGAGCTTGTGCTTGGGGTTCGTCCTAAGCCCGTGGTCCGGACTTTTCCTCGAGTCAACCCACGTGTGCCTTGAACCCCGGCTGTCGCTGCCTGTGCTCTTCTCCTTTCATCTTCTTCGGACTTCCTGGCAGCCGCTTCTCTCTGCCTCTGTAGCTCCTGTTCCCGTCTCTCTGCAGCCTGTTGTTTCTGAATCGCTTCCTGCTCCATGTCGGCAACATCTTGTACTGCTCCTTGCCAATTGGGATTGAGAATCAATCGTTGATTGTGTTCGGTCTGGGAAAGAATTCGAGTCCAAGTATTGAGTAGGGTTGAAGCAGAGTTGACCGTTCGGGATACTGTCTGTTGGTGACAGTCCAAGTCAGACAACCACCATAATCATTGTATCGTCAATCGAGTGCAGGGCTACATACCTCCATGTTTCCTTTGGCACGGTCGAGGCTGTTCAGAAGACCCTCGATCACCTCGTTGATATTTCGAACACTTTGTAGCTCGTTCCGCAACGCAGCCTCTCGAGCCTCTTGGCGGTCGAAGAGCGTCTCGCCATCGTGGGAATGCTTGGGTTCCGGCGTGTGTCTGTCCTCGTCGAAATATTTCTGATTCAATGCATTGCTTGGCCTTTTCGATGGTGAGTTCCAAAGTTCTTCTGTGTCTTCATCGGACAGCTGCAGCCGTTCCATTTCCTCTGCTGTACTGCTGATTGCCATGGTTCGGGGGAAGTTTGTTGGAGAGGTCGTGAAGGGACGGTCGCACGTGTCGAGCTTCGTTGTAGATTGATATTGACCAATTGGAACTGAGGGAGCAGGGAAATTTCGTTTTTTTTTTCTAGAGTGGGTTTTCACCGTTCTAGAAGGAATAATCAAGAAATATGATGTACGGAGTCGTGCAGTAGTACGATGGAGTAAGCATTCAGATAACGGAGTACCGCTAAGCGGGATGATGTTGATGATTTTCGGTTGGCGTGAGGTTCGCGTCGATGGTGGGGCGCCAATTGGTTCAGCCTCCCCAAATTCAGTGTGGAAAGCGGTGGCTGGTCGACGTCCAACGGTCCAAACCACAAGCCATTCTTGACCTCCTCGATAACCCTTCACCACCATCTATCAGTCCACGATCCCTTCTCTCGTTCTCATCGTTTCGCACTACGCGCTTCATTACTATTCCGACTTTTTTTGGACCATTTAATTGTTGGAATATTTGATCTGTACGCTGCTGTTTGGATTTTTGAATAGTCGCGTTTCCTCCCTTTCTCGTATTGCTCAACAATCAACAAACTCTTATTCGTTGATTCTCAATTGTTACGGCTTGTAATAGCCTTATACTGTTGGGGAATTGGAGAATCAGGCATTTACGATAGTGAAAAGTTTGAGGTGTATCAAGTTGGAACATCGCGATCATCGACCGGGCGCCATGGCGACGACACCACCACCATCGTCAGGGCTCCGCATCCCACCCACTCCGCAACATGGACCAGGCTACGATCGATATTCACCCTATTCTACTCGGCACTCAGCTCGACTAGCAACCCAACGATCTTTCCGGAACTCACACACAACTCCACCCCCAAACTTCCCTGATAACCACGCAGCGGTCAGTCCGAGAAGTGCAAGGAAACAAAGGAGCAACGAAAGTGAGACTTTGTCACCTCCTGTTTCTACTCGCGGCTCTTCCCAGAAGAAGCCATCGAGTATGACCAGGGGCTTTGTTCCTCCTTTTTCAGCACGGAAGACACCCGACCTGGACATTTCAGATCCCTTTGACACCGCATCGGCTTCGCATCTCAAACAACCTTCACTCTTCACACATACCACTATGGCAGACGGCATGCTACCAACACCTGCCAAAACTCCCCAAAAGAAACCCGTTGGTGATATGGGTAGCACCGCCCGAACTCTCTTCCCACCAAACACGATGTCTGGCCGGAAGAAAACCAAGAAGCACACTGGGTTCTCTCTGGATAGCTTCAGCGAGGATCCCAGTGAGGTCCAGCCGAAAATTGAGATCTACACAGACTCTCGTGATCGCATCCCAGAACTTGACGAGAGTGAAAACAACCCGTTCTACACGAAGTCAAATCCAGAGGAGCCTTCACGTGCCAGTACCCGTCCTTCCACGAGACGCAATCCAGGAGGGTACAAGCGAGACAAGTCAGTCGACGAGGCTGTCAACCATGATGAGGGCATGCTTTGTATGTTGTAAGTATTCAAAGTATCTCACCTTAATGTCTTTTAGTTCTGTTCTGACAGGTCGCTTTTAGCCGGGGCAAGCGAATTTTCCGCAAGTTCGATGATGAGCTGAACGACGAAGAAGAAGACGATGACATGGGGCTTCTAGCGTCTCGTCCAGACCTGATTGACGACTCTGTTGTGGCAAATGTCCGCCCCCTAACCCGCTCTTCTATCAAACCCCGTGTGCTGTTTCCGAGCGCCCACGGCCGCAGCATCCAGCACCATCATGCAAGCGATGCCGATGAAGAAGCGGCGACTGATATCGAAGATCATGTTGCTCCCAAGGAAGCTTCCGCTGAGGCCAGTCATGCTGCGGAAGGGAATATGCAAAATCAACTGGTGACACCAGCCATGCAGACCACGATCGAAACGCCCTCGTCGCCAGGTGCTTCAATGCGTTCTTTGCGCTCCCGAACCAGACTGGATGGATCTGAACGTGACGCCACACCTACTGGCCAGGGCACTAAGAAGAAACGTGTCAGTCCATTTGACGGATGGCTTAGAAAGAAGGAATCTCGCGTCGTTGGTGGATCGAAGACCAGGAAGCGAGACGCAGAGAGTGTCGGCAGTCCAGGCGGCCCAGTTCCCAAGAGATCCAGAGCGAGTCGGACTGCAGTTGCCTGATAACTCACCACATCCTTCTCGGCTATCTCGTCTTTTGACATCAGCGGTGTTATCTCAGGGAGTCCTCATGATTCTGGATAATTTCAGTACTTCTGGCTTTTTTACTTCTTGTTCGGCTTTCGCACAGATTATAACTGCTGGCACATTTCCGGGATTGACCTATTTTCCCCTTTGGAATATCCCTTTCGCTTTAACTTCGACTTTCCCGTATCACAAAGTTACGCCTGCGGCGGTTTGTGAGGACATAAAACTCAGTTTCAGTCCCCGCGCCCGTCTTTTTGACATCTTTCTTCTGATACATGATATTTCCCCTTACGGATACGCACGTTTTAATGGGCTAAGCTGCTCTATCTTTATTCTGTTTGCATTCTTTCTTTGTCGTCTGGTTTCGGTCGGAATATGGATGGAGGGACTAACTGGTTGGGACTGAGGGTTTGGAGTTTCTTTTCTCGTTTGGTTCATAACACTTCCGTTGCGCTGGCACCCTGGTTTTTTGTCTTTCTTCTGGAACCCCTACATAGCTGTTAGTTTAGATATCCCCAAATGATATGCAAATGCAAAAGTATTTTCCTGATGGACACATTCTCCGTACTTGTAAGTAGTTGGATGAAGACAGTCTGAGACTATCTACCGTCAACGACTAGGTAACTCGGGCCAAGTCCATATTCTGCTTGATCCTTTCTACGTTGGCTTCGACAGAGATCTCGATAACAGAAAGTCTATATTCGTATCTTAGTACAATCCGAAAGTAACACAAGAGAAAGAAGGTAAAGACCAAGGAAACAAGAGTAATCCGTCACAGTCCTAGTCCTGCTAGAACATGTTTTCTCAGAGAATACCTTTCACTCGGCACGGCGTGACACGAGAATATCGCTAAACAATGGTTTGCACAGAACGAACCATGTTCAAAAAAAAAAAAAGAATGCAACAAAGCATCATGGACACTGACGCACAGAGTTGAAAGTAAAGAAAAAGTTAAATAAGAAAAAGCACGGTACAGAGTCTTGGAAGAAAAGAATGTCACATCCGACCATAATGCATACAGCTAATTCGTAACAAGTCCCATCCCAATCTCTTCGGATCCCGTCGAACGCACGGGCAAATCCAAGATTTGCGTTCGCGATATTCAAGAGGAAAAGCTCAAGTTTATAATCAATCGATTTCTGACATTGTTTCAATCGGTCGGGTCCTTGATCCAACCGGCAACGGATGTACGTTGAGAATAATGGATATAATAACGCTGTGCAAGAGACGAAGAGCAAAAAAAGGAAATACACCCAACAACCTTGTCCTTTGGCGGTTCGTGTTTTGTTTTGGAATGTCGTTAGATGATATCCAAGTCATCATCGTCGTCGTCATCATGGGTCGCCGGTACGCTTTTCATCGCTGTATCGGATGCGCCTCCTAAACTATCCCTTCCAGCCTCTTTGATGCCCTTTGCGGTGATGAACCGCGTTTTCTTAACACCGCTGTTGTTCGGTTTATCGCCGTCGTGGGCGCGTTTCTTCGGGCTTAGACGGATGGTGTCTGCTCGTCGAAAGGAGGAGAAGCCCAGGCTGTTCGTTGGCGGTGGTGTTCCGGTGGTGTTTTGGGCTTTTTGCTGAGCTGCCGCGTTCTCCTTGGTTTTGGCACGGAGATAGTCTGCACCGACCCCTCCACCGCGAAAGGTGACAAGCTTCTGAGTGATGTCCCGCTCACGCTGCTGTTCGGTCAGGCGTCGACGGAGACGCTCTTCCTTGTTTTCCATGCCTCGGCCCGCCAGGCCTGCGGCGATAAACGGGTCTTCGTCGGCATCGATTAAACTGGCAGCCGACTGGCCTGCAGCCGCAGGGTTGAACGGATGGTGGAACGCACCGGCGCTTCTGGATTTTGGAGCCGGGGCCATGTAGTAGACGGACTGCGTTCCACGATCGTACTGAGCGCCTTCAGACTTCAGCCCGTCTTTGTTGCCGGCTCGTTTCCCGCCGCCGAAGAATCCAGTACGCGGTCCTGATCGCCCGCCAGGTCCAAACATACCCGGGCCACTGTTGACGCCCATTCTCCCAGCCTGAGTGCGACGGACTTGGAGGTCGACGTGGAAGTCGCAAAATTCCGTTTTACGGGCGTCGATCCAGGATTGGCAGGTTTTCCCATCCTTGCGGACGGCCTTGCAGAACCCTATGTCCCTTGAGAAGCCGACCTCGAGGATCTTATCATCAGACGACGAAATGGCAAGGCTAAATCGGTTGGTATCCAGCTTGTGTTTGGGCGGTGGCATGATGGTTGGGTTCAAGATGGCGATGAGGATGCCTTCGGAGAGTTTGTAATATCTCGGGAACGCGGTGTCGAAGAGGAACAGATCTATCGTCCACTCGAGATCGGTGAGGGTGATGGCCATATACTTGTTGGTGTTATTGAGACCATCATCGTAAGGGTCGACTTCTTTGGCGGTCACATTCTTCGGCTCTTTGATGTCTTTGGGGGGCGATTTAGAGGCAACGATTCCAAATACCACATAATCTCCATCCACATCGGCCGGTAACTCGAAATCGGGTCCTTTGATCGTTCTCAGGAGATCGGGGATGCGAAGAACTTTCTTGTCTGCGAGTGTTCTGGTCAAGAATGAATGAGGTAAGATGCGATTTGACAGGTGTAGTGAAGAATAGGCTTCGAATTTGGATGAGTCTGCGCCCTTTCCCGGGGAACCCTCCCTCTCTTCGCGAGTTTCATGGGCCAATAGAGAGTGCGAGCTGCGAGGCCTGGGCGATTGCGCATCTGATTCAGATCTATGGTTGCGTCTGTTGAAAAGGGATAGCATCTGTCGCGAACCGGGCGAAAAAGCAGCCGGGTCAGTATTTCGCACACTAGGAGCAGTCTGGCTTCTCTTCAAACCTGACGGGGGGTTCTGTTGGTACGATCTCAAGACATCTTCACGACTGAAACTCTCCGCCTGTCGAGCCCTGACGGGAGATCTTGGACGAGGATCCTTCATGGCTTCGGCGGCCGCTGCCTTGAACGACTCCATTTGGGCCTTGTCAAACTGAAACGCCGAACTGCGGTTTATCTCTAGTTTCTCCGCTCGTTCTCGTCGGGATTTCTCGATTTGTCTGGTTTCGGCGATTCGTTCGCTGAAGCTCTTACCCCGCTTACCGACTTCATCTGGAGAAAGATAACCTTCCGACGCGGCACCCTTTCGATAATCAAGCTTGCTGCTTGGCCGAGTCACGTCTTTTGTACCGGGAGGGCGCCTCAGAGACACATCCTTGCCTTTGAGACCCTTATCAATGCCCAGAAGGTATCTCCGCGGTGAGGCGGGCTCGGCCAGGGGAGCAACTTTCCTCGTCGGCGAAACTGGAACTTGAACATCATCCGACTGTGTCCTGCCATGTCCGGCTCGTGGGCTCCTGAGTATTGAACTTAGATCCTGGGTCCGCGAAGTAAAGCTCGTAGAGGAGGCTGGTCGAGACGGCCCATCGCTCTCATTCACGTCAGAGCCGGATAACGCTGACTTTGCGCGATTCTTCTGAAGCTGCTTCAGCTTCAGTCGTGCTTCGATAGCAGCCAGCTTCAGCTTCAGCGTCTCCTCATCCTCGTCCTCATCTTCCGGTTCATCCACCCCGTCGCTCAAAAGTTGTTCGGCTCTGGCTCGACAATTGGGCGTGGTAGATGAGCGCTTCAAGGGCGATCCAAAAAGTTCTCCACGATTCTGCATTTCCTGGAATTTCTTTCGGCCGCTTGGAGAGCTCAGCAGAGCCTCGCGAGGGGACTTCGGCGGCCACGAAGTCTCCACCACTGCGATAGGATTGTTTATCAGTTTTTTCTTTTTTTTTTTTCTTCGCTCAATACAACGAGGGAAGAATGTACTCACTGCTGGACATTGCCTTGTGCGATAATAATGATGGACAAAGGAATTGTAGCAGCCCCCTATTGTTTACTGTGCCGGGCTGACTCTTTCCATGTTCACTGACAGGGGTGGGGGTCTGAATTGTAGTCGCTGAACAGATCGCGTAGACGCTGGCTGGGGTTGACTCAATCCACAGCTCATCTAAATAAACACGGAGATAGTCCCAGCAGCAGGCGCATAGAAATCGAAGCTTCCCATTCGCAAGATGCGACGATTTCTTTGCATGCGGAGGGCTTCTCTCTTTTAGCCGCGGAGGTGATTGGCTGCGGGGGAACCAGAGCGCGTGTCGCGTTTTTGGTCCCGACTCCGCGTCTCCTGCGTTCTCCCCCCGGTTAATTGATTGATTGACCTGGTCATTGATGCTCGCGGCCCATCTGCCTTATATTCATCAATGATCTCATAATATTGTGAATAATTTGGAATTTGTCAGTTACAGAGAAATCAGAGACGAAGCTGCCATCATGCGAACGAGATCTGCTCGGCCGGCGCAATCGGTCCCTGAACAACCTTCGAAGGTGCTCACCACCGCGACAAAACCAAGCAAAACATTCATCCTCCCTTCTACTGCGAGCAGCGATGCTAGGTTCCTTACACTGCCGGACCCGCGAACAGGATCCCTGACGCGTTACTTCTTCTGTCCAAAGCTAGGTGTGTACGAGTTCACGGTTGTCGCGTCTCCTCCCCAGGTTCCCCGAAGCGTTCTTTTCGAGCCCAAATCGAATGAAGCGACGACTCCTTCGGAGGGCGATTCAATCTCGACTCGGGGAACTGTGTCCAAACATGCACAATTGCTCGTTGCCACGCCCGTCGATGTTATATTTTTCTTGATATCCGTACTATCGCCAGCGTCAAAATCAGGCCAAACCAAAGCGTTATTCCAACCCCTTGACGACATCATTGATTCGCAAGACGAAATGCCTAAACATCTGCGCTACATCCTTTACCATGACACGTTCCGAAACGCTCTACTGGATCGAGTCGAGGCCGTTTGCGAGACAGTTGAGGCAGGAGATGAGAAAATGTTCCGGTTCAGCGAGGAGAAGCTTCTCAAGGAGTTGATCGCCAAAGCGGAGCGTATGGTAGCCCACGGGCTTCCTGTGAGCTTGGAAGAACGCTTTGTCCGCCAAGCTCTTGCCACTCCCTTGATGGTTGTCAAACGAGAAGACTCCACGGCCAACGGTGCGCCAGCCAATGCTAGCGACGGCGATTCCGAGTCCCCCGAGAAGTCGGATACCCAGTCAACAACAGCAACGACAACGTCGGCTTCTACACCGTCAGGTCGAGAGACACCGGCTACGCAGCCGGCGTCAGAAGAACCATCCACTCCCGAGAATATCGTCCACCTGTTGCGGCTCTCGACAGCTTTGTCTTTCATGAAGGAAGCGTATCTGTCCCAGGATCTTGCCGCTAGAGTGGACGCAATGCTCGCATCTGCGCAGAGCCCGATAGATCTCAAACCGCTGACGGATCACTTGAAGCGTATTGCCGAGCTTCGCGCGGAAGCGCTCGCAGCCCGCGCCGTCACGGATTTCAGCCGCAAACGAGCCTTAGATGATGAAGAGGCTGCGGAGTCGCGAGCAGAAAGGAAGAGGCGTAAAGAGGAGGAAGAAAAGAAGAACAAAGCCGGGGAGTCTCGGGGTGTGCGAGAGCTGAAGAAGGTGAACACCAGCGGAATGAAGAAGTTGAGTGATTTCTTTGGCAAAGCGGCTCCCAAGAAGAAATCTTAACCATGTGTTCCTTGTTTCGAAGGAGAGGATACTATCCAATTGGTCGCAGTTCAGTGAAGCTGAGTACACCCTGCTCCAGCATTGCAATGCGATCTCAAGCGCGACGGGCCTCGAGCGCCATCTTTCAGATCTCGCTCAGCAAAATGCCATTGTCAGCTAGTGGCTTCGCCTTGCATGCCGCTTGTTGAAGCAACACAACACCTGTAACAAATGATGTTTTATGGCTCTAAACGAGCATGGCGTTTGCGGGAAAACGCATGCAGACCATTCTCTGCCGTCACAGCAGTGGCGAAGTCACGAGATATGTATCTCGCTATACAGCTCGAATACGTTGTCATTGCTCATCCCGAAGTATCTCATTGGGATGGCGAAGGGAAAATAGCCATTCAAAGGTACAGGATCTCACCCTGTTGGTAATCCAAAAATATCAGCTTGTATATACAATTCATAGCCTTCAAGATCGATGGTATGTCCATCAGAGATTCAACAAATCTATCCTTGAAGCCCGTGTTAAACAATTGTTCGCACGCAACCACCGTCAGTGTCTTGGTTGAATGGACTCAATGAAACCCATCGGGTGTTTCTCGATAAAGAATTCGAAGCTTTAAATCGGCACCTGCGAAATAGCTGCGCCCGTGACCCTGTACGAATACCTAGAGTTAGCCAAAGAGTACACAAAAGGTTGAGCCCCATCTGTGGAAGCCTAGTAACTGCGGAATTCTGTCACATACATAAACGATCCATTAGAAGGCTTGCTGATCACGATTGCCTCCGCCAGCTTATCCTCGGTGATATCCGGGAATTTCTTCGAATAATACTCCTCTTTCAGCGCTTTGGTGACAGCTTCAACCTTGGTTTGCGGTAACATGTGGACGGTGCAACCTCCCCATCCTGCGCCAGTGAGGCGGCTACCCCAGGTGCCTGCGCGGCGAGCGATCGCGCAAATCTCATCAACCTCTGGACAGCTGCAATCATAATCTGTGCGGCAGGACGCCTGAGACTCATTAAGCAATTGACCCAGGTATTCGATGTGCTTTTCATCCAGCTTAGTTGCGTTAGAAAGGCAGGCCTTGAAGTCGAGCACGCGACGAGCCTCCTTGAAACAATGGAGGGCACGTTGCCGAAGCAGGAAGCGCTCAGCTTGGACAGGGAATGCGGAAAGGAATTCAGACTCCAGGTCTTGAACCGTAATGCCGAGAAGCTTTGCAATTTCTTCCCGCGTATATCCTTGTTCCTGAGAAAGCAATTCCTGAGCGGTCTGCATGACGGAGTCCAGCTGGTATTCAAGGGGATGGCCAAGCCGTCCTTCTTTTCGCATGAACTCATGGTGGAAATTGCGGAGACTGTATCCCAAAGAGCTGTTGTCCTTAGCTAGGGTAATGTCGTGCTGCTTGGCCAAAACCACAGCAGCGAGTGTACATTCGGCCACGCGCAGATTATAATGACGAGGAGCTGTCTCGGCCTTATTTGACGTCACGAAGCTCTGCGCCATGAGAAAAGTGATCTCCTGGTCAGACTTCGGAACAGGGACGTGTTGGACGGAGAAGGTCGGGAAGAACTGCGTATACAGTAGGTATCCCCGGGAAGAGAAAATGGAAGCAGCTTGATCCATACTGAAGCACGAAAAAATGTGAGAATAAACGCCAAGAATGAAGTATGGGCTTACTTACCCTCCAGAATAGACTCCAACCGCGCGTTCAGAGACAACTGCTAGGTCCAGAAGATCCTGTTTTGAGACATTGTGATTGTTGGCTTTCATGACTGCCAGTGCACTGGCACAGACAAAGGCAGCACTGCTTGAAATACCACCGCCGGGAGGGACATTTCCGTCCACCAGAACCTCGACGCTTGCAGGCGCAAACGAGCTATCAGATCTTTCCTTGCGCAAATGCTTCAGGGCTCCCACAAGTCCGGCCTTAAAATAATTGACCCATTCATGCTTCTTTGGGTTAATCTCGACATCCGTGTCCCGAGGGACGTTGAACTCGCGAGTTGTAAACTTTTCGGGGTTTACATTCGAGATCTTGACAAAGGCATCTGGCCCATTCGACGGAACAACTTTGACAGCGATTATCACATCGACACTGACCGCAGTGGGGAGGACGTCATAGAGATTGTAGTCAATGTGTTCGCCAATGATGTTGACACGACCGGGACTGCGCGCGACGAAATCCGGTCGCTGACCATACAGTCTAGCAAACTGAGAGATCAGGCCATTCCACCGCGCCTGGATTCCGGGGGCAGCTGAAGCCGTGGACGCATCGTCGGTTGCATAGACTTCTGCAATAGATTCTGTTTGGGGAACGAGCTCCTGCGGGGTTGCCATGACTAGGATGTTCAGGAACCAATTGATGTAGGATCTGAGAAGTTAAAAAGGTTGTGTCAGAAACTAGTCATTCACGGCAAGAAAAATTACGGACGACAGCAGCGGCAACAGAGTCAGCGACTTACCTTCAAAGACTGATTTTGCAAATGATGTGCGGTGGAGGGTCCATTGCCTTTGATGGACGGCCATCAGTTCATGGAGGGGAAGCGCTCATGGTTGCCCCACTTCCCACATGCACTCCGTATGTGACTGTATATGATACCCCGGAGATCTCCAACTGACAGCTGTTTCGCTGGGCCGGAGTTAACAGCCCCTTACGCCGACGTAATGCTCGTTACTCCGTACCCCATCCGCGTCCTCGGAGGACAGTTGGATGACTCAGTACACAAGCAGAATATCAGCGGTGCAGAAGTATCAATTGACCACTCATCGCAGACTTAAGGCCATCATTACTGTTGGCTCTCTACCTAAGCCCTTGACCCTTCCAATTGTCAAGCTGCAAAGACCGGGGTATATTTCCTGGGGTTGAAGGGGAAGCGCTAGCCACTAATGGATGGTATGGTTCAATCCACAACTTGGGAGCAAGAGAAACTTAGAAAGAGGCACACTGGGATGGTGATCCAATTCTGCAACTGCTCGATGCAGAATCTGTAATCATGTGGCTGATTGCTTGCATCCTTGGTCATAGTCTGCCTGTAGGTGAAGTATGTGTAGCATATGCACAACAAAGAGCCATAATCAAGCCATGAGGAGAGTTGATATATATCGTGGAAACGGCCCGCTCTACTGCAAGGAGAGGAATATCCCACATTTTAAATCGAACTCCGGAGTAGTCACGGAGAAAGGATCCTTGGCGCCAAAATGGAAAAAAGGATCGTGAAGAAGACTGTCACAAGCCTCGAAAAGCTACGAATGGAAAGGAAAACAATGCCGGGGCAAGTTCCCCAAGTCCATGACGCTCTGGGCGCCTCTCGGGAGAGAGATGCTGGCATCATTGGGCTGTCGGCTGGGCTGCGATTGCTGGTGCCGAGGACTTACGGGAGTCTTGGCAAGTCAGGTGATCACCGGTCCCCCCTAGCGTCCCGATGGACGGACGCCGATGATCGGAGGCGTTGCTTTTTGGACCCAATAATGGAGTTGAAGATTATTTGACTCAAACATCGACCAGCGCTGGTTGGGTGCTTCTTCCCCCATTTTGACTCTTTTTGTCCGCCCGCCTGGGACGTCTTCTCGAATCCGTCTCTCTTTTCTTTTTGAATCTTTTGGCCTGGCAGTCATCCGCTACCAAGATGATGCCTCTAAGACCATCAAAAAGCGCTCTGCGCACTCTTCACTGCCAGAGGTATCTTGCCTCTGGCAGAAGGCCCTTCTCGTCCTCCTTTGTGGCCGCTGCTATTTCGCCCCACCGCTCTTCTATCCAGCGAAATTCTTTGGAGACGTCGAAACGAGGCCAGAGCACTGCAACTGCTGCTGCTTCGTCAGTTTTATCTCTTCCAATCAATATTGCAGTGATTGCCTTGCTAACTTTCATAATTGCTTCAGAGATTCAAGGCCCGTTCCGAGTCCCGCATTCAACCAGGAGCCTCAGCGTAATGAGGTCTCACCGCTGCAGAACAGACAGCTCCCCGAGCTGGATGACTCGTATGTTGAGCGCCCTCCATAATTGGTGTTATGGGTATCTAATTAGCTGCTCTGAATAGTTTTGTCGGACTCAGTGGTGGAGAAATCTTCCACGAGATGATGCTCAGACTGGGTGTTAAGCATGTTTGTGAGTCACCTTCCAAATCTACCTCTGATGATGGCCAGCGCTCTGACTTGGAAGATTAGTCGGCTATCCCGGTGGAGCCATTCTCCCCGTCTTCGATGCCATCTACAACTCAAAACACTTCGATTTCATTCTCCCCAAGCATGAACAAGGCGCTGGCCACATGGCGGAGGGTTATGCCCGTGCTTCTGGAAAGCCTGGTGTCGTCCTCGTCACTTCCGGTCCTGGAGCGACCAATGTTGTCACCCCCATGCAAGATGCTCTTTCTGACGGAACTCCAATGGTTGTTTTCTGTGGTCAGGTGCCCACCTCCCTGATTGGTACCGATTCTTTCCAGGAGGCCGATGTGGTTGGTATTTCGAGATCCTGCACGAAATGGAACGTCATGGTGAAGAGCGTCGCCGAGCTGCCTCGTCGCATCCAAGAGGCTTTCGAAATTGCCACCAGCGGCCGCCCCGGTCCCGTTCTGGTCGATCTTCCCAAGGATGTCACCGCCGGCATTCTCCGCAAGCCCATCCCCATGAACAGCACTCTTCCCTCTCTGCCCAGCGCTGCCACCATGGCAGCCCGTGAATTGAGCATGAAGCAGCTTCAAAGCGCGATTAGCCGAGTTGCGGGTCTCGTCAATGTCGCTAAGAAGCCCATCCTCTACGTTGGTCAGGGTTTGCTGGCTCGCCCCGAGGGCCCTGAGCTCTTGAAGGAGTTCGCGGATAAGGCTTGCATTCCCGTCACCACCACTCTGCAAGGTTTGGGTGGATTCGATGAGCTTGACCCCAAGTCTCTTCACATGTTGGGTATGCATGGTTCCGCCTATGCCAACATGGCCATGCAGGAAGCCGATCTGATTATCGCGGTTGGGGCTCGTTTCGATGACCGGGTCACCCTCAACATCTCGAAGTTCGCCCCTCAGGCCAAGCTTGCTGCTTCGGAGGGCCGTGGTGGTATTGTTCACTTTGAGATCATGCCCAAGAACATCAACAAGGTCGTCCAGGCTACCGAGGCTGTGGAGGGTGACTGTGCGGACAACATTCGCCTTCTCCTGCCTCATATTAAGGCTGTTAAGGAACGACCTGAGTGGTTCGCTCAGATCAACGACTGGAAGTCCCGCTTCCCCCTTTCCCTCTATGAGCGTCAAACTCCCGAGGGTCCTATCAAGCCCCAGGCGCTCATTGAGAAACTTAACGAGCTCACTGCACCTATCAAGGATCGTACCATCATCACCACCGGTGTTGGTCAGCATCAGATGTGGGCCGCACAGCATTTCCGCTGGCGTCACCCTCGCACTATGATCACCTCCGGTGGCCTTGGTACTATGGGATTCGGTCTGCCCTCGGCTATTGGAGCCAAGGTTGCTCGGCCTGACGCTTTGGTCATCGATATCGATGGCGATGCGTCTTTCAACATGACTCTCACCGAACTCTCCACCGCTGCTCAGTTCAACATCGGTGTCAAGGTCATTGTTCTCAACAATGAAGAGCAAGGAATGGTCACTCAGTGGCAGAACCTGTTCTATGAGGACCGCTACTCTCACACCCACCAGAAGAACCCAGATTTCGTCATGCTCTCCCACTCCATGGGTGTCCCCGCCCAGCGTTGCAGCAGCCCCGCCGAGGTTGAGGAGAAGCTGAAGTGGCTTCTGGAGAGTGATGGCCCTGCTCTGCTCGAAGTTTTTACTGATAAGAAGGTGCCCGTTCTCCCAATGGTGCCAGCCGGATGCGCCTTGCACGAATTCCTGGTCTACGATGAAGGTAAGTTTCTTTCCCAAGTCATTGTGAAACACAGTGTATGCTAACTGCGACTGCTATAGCCAAGGAGAAGGAGAGACAGGCCTTGATGAAGAAGAGAGGTGTGAAGCGCTAAACAAGGCAGCGTCAGCGTTAGTCGGTGGCCACGTGGGCCTATGGATCTTTCGTCGTCTTCCGTTGATATCCATGGCGTTTCTGGCGGGTTCTTAAAACGCACCAGCGGTACACAGACAGAGAGCCAGAGCGAGGGGGAGACAAAGAAAAGAAAAGTCTCGGAAAACATGTCCAAAAAGTTTTTTCCTTTCTTCTATGGACTCGAATTTGGAAGGGTTTAAATGATTTCGTTTCTGGTCTCTCTTCTGATCTACGACTGAGTTGCGGTTTGCAAACATCTGTCTCGGGTTTGTTCCACTACTATCATGTATATAATTATTATCTTCCCTGCGTTGGAATTCGGAAGCGCAACTGTACGGACATCATCATATGCAAATGATCAAAACTTTCGCAAACTGGTAGTTATGCTCTTGTTCTTACAGTACTGGACATTATAGTGCGGAATGGCCTATATTCGCTTTTGATAATGATGAGTTGCAGTATGCTTTGTATTATTGCATGGTAGGTACATCAGTGGGTGGCTGTTGGCATTGGACAGTACTCGGTGATGGTGAATTCATGCTTCTTTCCCCAGTTGATACCACGTGACGTTGACTGACGTTGATCGCCTGATTCGCCTCCGAAGGCTTTGAAAGCCGCGGTCCGCATCCGAGCCTCCACTAACTTAGTAGGGACTGGAGCTACATCGACCCCCCTCTTGCCCCAAATTTGGTTCTCCATGATCCGTCGTGCCATCTCACCCATTATGCACGCGGGATGCTGAGCTTTGCTTTCTTTACTTAGACAGCTATCATTAAGTACTCGATCGTCTTGCATTATGGCGTCCATCTCCGGACACTCTGCTGCTGGCAGAACGAGGTCATTCGATAGTGCTCACTCACCCGCCCGCGAAGATGAGCTATCATCCGAAGCCACCAAAGTCGAACACCCAAACATTTCATCCCTAGAGTCAATGGACGACTCGGAAACTGTTTTCCTTAACAAACCATCCTCGTCGCCAACCGAACAACAAGAGGAAGCACAAGTGAATAGTTCTGACGCCGCAGGCAAATCTTCCGGTCAGACAGCCACCCTGGACTCAAACTCGGAGCCGCGGAAGTGTTGGATCTGCTATACAGATGAGACGGAGGACACACCACTTAATTCAGAATGGCGCTCACCTTGTCCCTGCGCCTTAACTGCACACGAAGCCTGCCTTCTCGACTGGCTCGCAGATCTTGAGAATCCCCGATCCCGCAAGCGCAATGGTCGCGGAGCAAAGATGCTATGCCCTCAGTGCAAATCGGAAATTGTCGTGTCTCGCCCGCGCAGCTACGTCGTCGATATAGTCCGTTCAGTGGAGAGGCTCGCGGGTCGGCTGGTTTTGCCTGGTATGGTATTCACGCTGGCGGGAACCGTTTGGGCAGGATGCTGTGCTCATGGAGTCTACTCGATGTACTTCGTTTTCGGTACCGACGAGGCGAGGCGGATATTAGAGGAGAGCGCAGACGGCTCGTGGAGCCCAGGTCTTAATTTTGGACTTCCGCTTATACCTCTGGCGCTGATTTTCTCACGGACCCGTTATGCGGAAGGTCTTCTCCCTGCTATCCCGGTCCTCTTTTTCGCCACACATGCTCCAGGCCAGGAGCCCGATCTAGAGCTCTGGCCGCCCAGTGCTGCCATGACTTTTGCCGCACTACCCTACGTGAAAAGCTTTTACAGTGCACTCTATGAAAGGTGTTTTGGGAAATCGGAAAGGAAATGGATCGCCGAAGTCCAACCACGCGCTGGAGATGGTGATGCCGACGAGACACAACAGCAAGACGAAGCCAGAGGAGCTGGACCATTGGGTGTGGGGAATGGGCAAATTCTCATGGAAATCGATCTAGAGCTGCAGGTAGACATGGGCAACGATGACGAGCCCCAACCTGAGAACCAGCAGGCTGGAGTTCAAGGCGAGCAAGATGGACAGAACCAAGCCGGCGGTCAGAATGGTCAGCTTCTTGGACGACGGCAGGATGATATCATTCACGAGACCAGCAACCTCGCGGATACTATACTTGGAGCGCTCGTATTTCCAGCCATTTCAGCATCGATGGGAGGCCTCTTGAAGTTCATTCTTCCAAAATCATGGACCACTCCTTCGTCCCTGTTGGAGCGAGGCAGGCCCGGGCTCCTCCAAACCCGATGGGGGAGAAGTGTTGTTGGAGGCTGTGTCTTCGTCTTGCTGAAGGATGCACTGGTTCTCTACTGCCGGTGGAAGCTGGCACAGACTCACCGAAAGAGAAGAGTGTTGAATTACGATCGAGCCAAGAAGCAAGTCGTTGGTAAACGGTAAACGGTCACGAAGTTTTCTCAGTGCTTTTTCTCCATTCCCCTCTCACGATGATGTATATGACGGTGCATTTACCGGCGTTTTGTGGATTGTAGGCTAGGGCTTTTGGAGGATTTTTCTTTCTTTTTGGCTTTTATCTTATGTGTTTTCATGACTATCAAATATCATTCTTTCTTGGTTCGGTTACATCATCTCTAGTATCTCAGTGATGGCATTCTCATTCTACCACGTAGCAGCTGGGAAAGGAAAAAGGGCAGGGGAAAAAGGTATCACTATGGCAATATATCTGAAGTATAGCGCAAAATAATTAAATTACAAGTGGATTACGACATAGACGTCTCAGGATGCTACATTACTTGTTATATTGAAATAACGGTGGGTCCGCATTCTACGTAGAATTCTACGTAGTCTGATTTGTACGCCCGCAGGGCGTACCTTTCAGTCCGCCGTACATTTTCGGTCCGACCAATATTTCCGATATATGCAGTCCCTTTTACGCGTCGCCTTTCTTTGCAGGCCTTGACGCGCTTCTACCCCTTTTATAAAGCGTGCAATCGAGAGCCTATAATCGAGCCTATATAAGCCTACAATCGAGCCTCTGTAAACCTATAATCAAGCCTCTAATCGAGCCTTCTTATTGGTTGATTTAAAAGAATTATCTCGCTCCGTAATGACTTAGTACTGTACTCCGTAGGCGCTACGGGGTATTCACGCCGCGCGGCGGCCGAGCGTAAGCGAGGGTCAACAGCTCGTGGCGGTATATCAGAAGCATGTGCGTAGAACTACACGTGATCCGGAGTGCCAAGATGGCTTGCGCTTAGAAACCTTCCCTTAACCGCGCGGCTAACTTTCCGCTCCGATGTCGAGGTTCTCCGGAATCTCTGAAACGGCCTCCATATTCTCCAGATCAATCATAACCCCTCCCACCAGAACACAGGATGCGGTCTCTCTCTCCAGTCCTCGCATCTCTTGCGAATGTATTCAAAGTCCCAATCGTCATGACTCCTTCCCGCCCAGCCATCAGCCGAGTCTGCAATGAGGCATTGAAAAAGACCACCAGCGGACCAGGTCCTATCACCTCCGCCGTCCTCCCGGCAGCAGCAAGAACGTTCTCGTCGACGAGCTCCCTCGCAAAGAGGGTCAAGGGAGGGAAGCCCGACAAGAGAATCAGTATGTACAACTTCCTTTCTAGCGTCCCTTCTTAAACCTTTCATCCATCCAGCTCCCACCTCTGTTTTCACTACTGACGCGCCGTTTTTTCCCCAGCCCTCATCCGCTACTTCCTCTGGCACCCACTGACTCCCCGTCCTCTCCGCTTCTCCCGCAACCGTTACCTTCGCCATTGGACCATCCACCGCGCCTGGCAACTTTACCAAGCGAAGCAACGACAAGCGCATCAGCTCGAGCTCGAGCGCCAGTGGCAAGCCATGCGGGCGGCGTGCGAGGAGCTCCGCACCGGCGCCGGCGACGGAGGAAAGCTCTTCCGCGTGTCGATGAACAAGAAGGGTCTTTTCAGCGATATGTTCCCGATCGAGTATGGACGATTGCAGACCGAGAGCCCGCCCAAGGAGGGGTGGAATCATGACTGGAAGAGGATCGAAAAGAAATAAAAAGCATTTCCGGTTTTTTTTTTCGAGGAATATGGAATGGTAGAAACCGTGAAAGGAGAAAGAAGATGGTGTATAATAGTGTGTGTGTGCTGTGAGCACCTATCGGAAATGCCCCGAGGGTGGGATCTTGGTTGATATTGCGGATATCCCTGGAAGATCGATCCGTCGGCGTCGACTTTTGGAGCCGTCTCGGACTCTTCCCCTCGATATGTCCATTGCTTGACAAATTATCCGACATCTTTCTTATCTCTGCTTCAGATGGTATGGGCGCGGAAGAATTACGGTGGCTGTGTTGGTTGAAGCATGTACAATATCCGGTTTTTTCTTTCTTTCCCTTTTTGATCGTGTGATGGCTTGTACCTTTTCTGGCCTTTTCTGTTCGTCCTATAATTTACGATTTACATTATGCATAAATGAGCCCTAAAATAGCTGCAGTGGGCACTTCTGGCGCGTATTTTCTGGCAATGTTGATGCAATATCGCCTACTTCGGTATACCGGTAGACCAGTCAACATCAAGGCCCAGATACTGCTGGAAGTACTACAACCTTGGAAGTAACATCACGCATCTTATTCTCCACCGCTCCACTGCAGGTCTTCCAGCGGGGTACCGAAGTATTTTCGAGTCAATTTCTACCCCTCCAGCGGAATACGTTCCGTCGGAGCACATTGCATTAAGTCTTGATATATGCATTTCTCTGTATGTCCATGCAAGTTCAAAGGCTAAACTCAATTCGTACGGTTTAGCAGGAGTCTCGCTGCGAGATGCAAGGGCCGCAGTAAACGGAGGGGTAACGACGATTGCGGGCAAGAGTGAGCAGAACAAATCAACCACACACGATAGGCGCTATGACAATGTAAGGAATGGACGAAAAGGACCGAAAGTGAAATGAAATCAGCATTCGTTACGAAGCGATGTACGCATTTTCGCTCGGAAATAGCAAACATATCAACGGAGAGGGATCCGAAACGCGCGAATCCAAAAAGGAGCGTACTCAAAGACATGGGAGGAAGATGCAGACATGTACCCCGAAAGGAATGGACAAGAATCGAAGTGGACCTCGCAAGAACAGGGGAATGAAGACAATGAGAAGCATAAAGAGGCGACTCGCAAGACAGTAGCCTCCGTGACCGAAGCGGACTATGATGAATGAAACAAACCTCCCAAACGCCGATAATGCAAGATGTATCGATCGAACCATCGATTAAACCCTTTGCTCCAACCAAATTCAATCACTTAACACAGCTGGGAAAAACGGCAACTAAGAAAGCAAAGGCAGTCGCAATGAGGCCATGATACCGGAACATAGGGCCATCCGCTTGAGGGGCGAACAGATATTGAACGCTGTGGAAAGGACAACCGTATTTCAGGATCGAGTGTTTGTCCAGCAGAGAAAGTGACATATATAACGCAAGAGCAGATGTCGCATGTTTTTCGCAAAGGTCTTAAATCATGTCGGTCATAGTACGACGCAACACGAGCTTTTGCGCTTCTCGAATGTGAGAAGAGCGGCGCGCGTGGCTGCCTCGAAGACATCGTCGACGCCCTCCCCGGTCAAGGATGAGCATTCAAGGTATTTCCTTGCTCCGATTGTTGTAGCGGTTTCGCTCCCTTCTTTGGATGTGACGAAGCGTAGCGACTTCTTCCTCATTTCCTCAATAGCGAGGGGGTCCTCACGAAGATCCTTTTTCAATCCAACCAATATTATGGGAACCCCCGGGCATCGTTCGTTAGCCTCCTCGATCCACTAGTCTTGATGTCAGCAACATCAATGTCGTATCCAAAGGCGCAGTGGCGGCGGAAGTTCGAACGAACCTTGTGCTTAACGTTTTCTAAGGAGTCAGGAGTGTCCACAGCGAAACCGATTAAGATAACATGAGCTTTCGAATACGCCAGAGGTCGCAACCGTTCGTAATCTTCTTGACCCGCAGTATCCCATAACGCCAATTGGACCGAGCGACCATCGACCCTGCAATCCGTCACGTAGTTTTCGAACACCGTCGGTACCTGTTCAGCAGAAACAATCAGATGCCGTCCCGAGTGGCATGGAATTCTCGAACCAAAAGTGGGAAGTTACTAACATAGTGCTGGCAGAGCAAACTAGGTTAGCGATCTAGTTCAATTCGTCTTGCACGCTTAGGTGCCCGGGAAACAAACTCACTGTTGGGAAATAGCCCAGTGTGAAGACACTGAGGAGACTGGTCTTCCCACAAGCACCATCACCTATAATTACCAACTTCCTACGGAAGCGTGACAAATCAGTACGCTATCCTCGGATCAAATCAACCAGTCTATCCATTTCGCGTCTACGAAACAAGCATGGTAATTGGTCGTGTTCCCACGATTCTATGCCGAAGGAGACCATTTCGGTATGATGATCGCTGGCAGCCATCGAGGTATCATAGCTGGTTGACCATCAAAATGGAAAGATATCTCCGCACACATACCTTTTCATTACATTGTCACTCTGTTGTTGGGCCATCTCCACCGACAGCAGGAGTCGATATAGACTCTCGAGTTCCACGAGAAGAAACGCCGACGAAATGACGAAGGAGGGTCCGCCGTTCAGCTCGCTTCGGAAATTAGGCAGCCAGCACGACGGATGTTGATGGTTGAAGATGATGAGGCACAATTGCAAGCCCAATGTCTCTTGCCCGCGGTGGAATGGCGAGTGAAGGCAGTTCAGATGAGGCTGACTGTTCGGGGAGGAGATGAGGGTTTGGTGTAAGATGGGCCGATCGATTGATCGATTAAGCCTCGGGGTAGCCGTGTGAGATGACCAGCAGCACTGCTACAATGGAAGAAAAGATAGGTGACGGGTGACAAAAAAAAAAGGGAAAGAGGGAGTTAAATGAGAAAGAGAACGAGGGACAGGAAAGGATGACAGAAAGGAACGGATTCTGAGGATGAAGCAAGCACCAGCTGGGGGAGTTGTCTCAGGCGTCCTACCTAAGTCCTAGACCCGACCGGGAGGGGGCTTGTTGAGGTGGAGGGACTTTGTGCCGCTATACGAGAGGGGAAGGAATGGGAGCCGCGCAAATAGGAGCCAAAGGAAGAACACTTCCGTGCCTTAGTAGAGATTTGTACAAGAGCTGCAGTGAGAAAAGTAACACTACTGGCCACAGTTCTGCTAGGCTTATCAGGCACTGTTTTGCAATTTCCCTAGTTTATTGTAGGTACTACTAACTACTAGGGGGGGGACGCCCCTCGCTTGCGGCGGCTATCCTTTTGCGGCCAGCGGCACGACGACCATCCAGAGCACAGCACCAAAGTCTAACTGCCCCGAAGCCCAACGCCTGGCGTCAAGATCCACCATCCAAACCATCTCCAGGCCACCATCACCATCCCGCCTCATTGCGCTTATGCTCCGGACACTGGGCATACCCCTCCGGCTTGGTCATTCACATTCCCAACCACCTACCCTCCGCTAGAAACCCTTTCCGTGTTTCCTCCGACCTTCCGCAGGCCTCTCCCGCTTGGAGCTTTTCACCCAGGAACGACCCCCTCCCTCTACCTAAATCCCTCCCTCCGTCTACTGTGCTGCAACCCTCTCCGCCTGCAATCCTCTCCGCCTAGCTCTCCACCTGTCACAGAGCGGAATATTCTTCGTGGCCCGTAACTGAACTTTCAGATCCGCCCGGAGAAGGTACCTTGTGATCCCCCCCTCATTCCGCCGGTCGTTGGTGAGCTTCTCCGCTTTTCTCTGATATTCCCTTTATCTCTGTCCTGACACCCGGTCCTACATCCCTCAGTAGTGTGGCGGCCAACCTCAAGTGGCAGGGCTTGCTGCCTATCACTGTTCCTCCGTCGTCGTCGGTGCCGCGATTATCAATCTGATTGACAGAGTCATGGCTCTGCCACACGGTCCTAGAACAGCTTCTGGCTCCACTATGTCAGGCCGCGTACCGCCTGCGACACCAGCACATTTGACCAACGGAGAAAGTTCTGCGTCGAAGGGATCCGGTGACAAGCCATCCACAGAACCAATGCCCGTGACGATAAATCGCAAGAAACAGAAGCGAAGACAGAAGCAAGCTGCCCGCTTAGCCGCAGAGCGGCAGTTTCAGAATGGATATGGGTCCATGGATGCAGGACAGCAAAATGGACGGAATCCCGCCAGCTACGATGTGGACGCGGAGGACCGACATTCAGACGACGATCCCGACTTCGATGATGCTGACCACGATCATCCGGTGAACGGCGAGGAGTATGACGAGGAGGACCATGAGACGATGAACGCGCCGTGTGATGGACAAGCACCACCGAGGACCAGCAGAAAATCCAAGAAGAAGAAAGCAAGGAAAGGCCGTTCGGATTCTCCAACGCCTGCAGATGAAAGCTCGACACCTCTATCGACTCGTTCCGCCTCAATGTCCCACCCTCTTCCACCTACGCTGCCGTCACATGTCATCAGTCGATCCGGCCTCAGGCCGATCAAGGACCGTAGCATCTGGAATACGTCGACGCAAGAAGAACGAGAGAATATCAAGACGTTCTGGCTCGAATTGGGTGAAGATGAGCGACGACAACTCGTCAAGGTAGAAAAGGATGCCGTTTTGAAAAAGATGAAGGAGCAACAGAAGCACTCGTGCAGCTGTACGGTGTGTGGCAGGAAGCGCACAGCTATCGAAGAGGAGCTGGAGGTTCTTTATGACGCGTACTACGAAGAGCTCGAACAATACGCAAATCACAACCAAGGCTCTTTCGAAAAGGGTTCTCCGATTGTGCCACCCCCGCGGTTATATCAGCCTCCGTTGCGATCGCCCGGACACCATACTCGGACTCAAGGCCAATACCATCCCTCACCAGGACGAGTGCAGGACCTGCCGGAGGATGACGAAGACCTGGAAGAGGAGTATGATGAAGACGAGGAGGATGACGAGCCATATAGTGATGATGAACTGGAAGACGAGGCAACTCGCGCAGCTCGTGCAGATTTCTTTGCTTTTGGGAATAGTCTGACGGTGAAAGGTATGATCTAACCTCGCGTTCATTTGCATACGCTCTTTTCTCTTTCGGTTTTCCCTATTGCCTAGTTAGCAACTTCTCGTGACTGACTTGACTTTCTCCTCCTTGTTTCGTGGTTCACAGATGGTATTCTTACGGTGGCAGACGACCTCCTCAAAAATGACGGGAAACATTTCATCGACATGATGGAGCAGTTGGCCGAACGCCGGATGCAACGTGAGGAAGACACGCAGTACGGTATGGCTGCGGCCCATCAGTCGCTTCATGCCGGTCATAACCACGGCCCTCTTGACGAAGAAGACTATGACGACGAAGAGGACGAAGACTATGACAGTCAGGACGAAGAAGACTATGAAGAAGACGAAATGGTCTGTCTACCCTGACGTTGTTTCTTTCGCTTTGTGGGAGGTGTTCGTACTGACAACCATCGTAGGACGCCATGACCGAAGAACAGCGCATGGAGGAGGGACGGCGAATGTTTCAGATATTTGCTGCCCGAATGTTCGAACAACGAGTATTAACCGCGTATCGTGAAAAGGTAGCCGAACAGCGACAGCAGAAGCTTATCGAGGAACTCATGGAAGAGCAAACTCGAAATGAGCAACGGACGGCGAAGAAGGCGCGAGAAGCACAGAAGAAGAAGGATAAGAAGAGACTCCAGAAACAGGCAAAGGAAGAGGAGAGAGCTCGACGGGAGGCCGAAAAGGCTGCAGAAGAAGCAGCTGCCAGGGCAGAACAGGAGAAAAAGCTGGAGGAGGCAAGGAAGAAGCGAGAAGAACAACGCAAGAAGAGAGAGGCTGAGAGGAAGGCTCAAGAAGAAGAGCGTGCTCGCAAGGAAGCCGAGAAGCAACGGCGTCTAAAAGAAGAGAGAGAGCGGCAAGCTGAAGCAGAACGGCGGCAGCGGGAGCAAAAGGAGCAGGAGAAGAAACGTCGCGAGGAGGCCAGACGAAAAGAGCGTGAAGAACGAGAAGCGCGGGAGAAGGAGAATCGCGAAAAGAAGGCCAAAGAAGAACGTGAACGCAAAGCTCGCGAAGAACAAGCAAGAAGAGAGCAAGAAGCGCAAGAGCGTGAAAAGCGAGACGCCCAAGCCGCGCAACAGGCTCAAGCCACGGCAAAACGAGCCTCTCAATCTGGTCCTGTGCCGATTCCCTCCAGCTTGCAACATCCCCATGGACCATCTGCCCTTCACTCGCCGCACTTTCAACTCGCTACCCCCGCCGTTCCCAAGGCCTCTACTCCAGTGAGACCCCGCCAACCGTCCCAGCAAGGCTCTCATACTTCTTCTCCGAGATCTCAGCCTGCGAGCACGGAACACTCGCAACATTCCGTCTCTCCACGGTCCGTGCCTTTATCCCAATCGTCGGGAGTGTCGAGCGCTGCCTCAATGAAGGGTCATCCACAACAGCCAATCCTTCATCATCCACAGCCTTCTGCGCCATTGTCACCGCTTGGAGCAGCAGGAAGGATGCATCCGCCTGGATTCCCAAGTCTGAACGGATTGCCGTCGAATCCTCCTGGTCTCGCAGGAATGGTACCTCGACCTCCGATGGGCCATGACTTACCGATTTATCCGCCTCACTCTGGGCCTTTGGCTAGTCAGTTCAGAGGCTTTCCTGCAGCGAATGGGATCCCTATACCGCCAGGAATCAATGGTGCCCGCCCGATGCCCCCCGGACGTGGTTTCCCGCTCGACCCTGGCCATGGCCTCGCCTTTCATGGGCAGCAACCTATACCGGGTGCATTCTCTGCACAGGGTGGACTGTCTCAGACCCATTCTAGACAACCGTCCAGCTCATTCGAGAGATCTCCCCTTCAGCCGCAAGCGCAACCTTTCCCAATATCTCGACCAAGTCCCATCAAACGTCCTTCGAGTACTGCGCCCCAGGACCAGCAGAAGGAAAACAACCGCACAAGCCAGCGAGATGTGGATGATCTCAGTGCCCACCTAGGCAGCAGTGCGCTCCTGGATGACACTGATATTTCAGCAACATCGAATCTGTCACAGTCATTACCAGGTGCAACGGCTGCGGGGGCTTTCCAAGGGCCAACGCGTGCCAGCTTCGGATCTTCGTCTCTATTCACTGATCCCCTGGGTGGTAAGTATCCGCGAATTCAATCTTCTTGTAGTTGGAAATTCCATCGTCTACAAGATTACATAGCTGACAGCATTTCTACAGCGTCGAAACATCCCAATTTCTCGATTGGTCCCGGAGTAGGGAGCACGTGGGGAATGCAGATTCCGTTTGGCGCTTCTGCCTTTCCTGGTGCTCCAACATGGGGAACTGGAACAGGTTAGTAGCTGCGCCATAGTTTCATCTGATTTCCTTTCTTTTACTGACCTGCTTTGTGTAGGGACTGGCTGGTCCAACAATGCCTTCGGCACCGGGGGTCACCACCGCGCTCACACTTCCCGACCAGTAGCGATTCGGTTGTTGGTTATCCAGGCCTGCAAACAGCTTAACACTATGAGTCCCGCAAAAGGCGCTAATGGATTTCATGATGTGAAGCTTGTCCTCCGTCAGGTCGAACAACTTCGGCCTCCAAACGAACCCTCGATCTCTCTAAAGGAAATGCTGGACATCTGCGACACCGAAGGCAATCCACAGAACGGGGGCGGTTCGTTCTCGATCAAAGATGACGAAGAGAACGGCAAATTCGTCAAGTTCGAGCCTGACACCAACAGTGCAGCCTCAGGTCACAGAGGAAGCATTGTTCCCGGCGAAATTGGAAGCCCTGTTCCGAGTAACAGCTTACCGGCGTTTGGCGGAATCGGCACTCCATCGGTGCTACGGCAATATTCCTCTCCTCCAACTGGTTTCTAGGCGTTTGGGTCCGAGCATCCGTGAAGATGATTTGGCTGTCTGCGCTGCTGTGCTTCGAATGATTACTGAATGGATTTCTAATCATTCTCCAACGTTATGTTTTACGTCGCTCTCGTCTGTCCACATTTTGGTTCGAGTTCCCTCCTACCCAAGGCATTCTTGTTATGTATGTGTTATCCACATTATGCAGCGATTCCCATGGAGAGGGAGAAAAGAAATTTCACCTCCGTGTCAAAGCAATTGCATGATCGAGTATCCCGGCTTCTATCCCCCCTTTACGAAATGTCATCGTCTCCGCCGAGCTTTCCCCTCGGTGAAGACTGGAGTTCTTTTCTTGTTTGCATCTTCTTCACGTCTTTCGTCCACAACCTTCCTTTTTTCTTCTTTCTTGCAAGGATTCCCAAACAAGGTTTTGTGTCGCCTTTGGTTGGAGGTCTTCTTGGGTCCTTCTACCGCTTCTTCTTCTTTTTTCTTCTCTTCTCGTTTGTTGGACCCGTCACCACCCTCGATGTACTGTGTACTGTACGTAAGCGGAAAGAACTACCTATTCTTCTTTCTCGCATCTTTCTTCCCGCATATCCCATCCTGTCCGTTCTTGGTTTCGGCCCGATCGCCTCGCAAAGGGCAGGCAGGTACATGATAAATGATACATGATTCCAATGGAGAGACACAAATCGGTACCCTCCGCAAAAAGACACAGAACCAAAAATACCTATTGGCCGTCCAGGCCTGAAGTTTCGTTTGATTATAAGAAGACAGCAAGTGCACTCGTTTCGTTCTTCCGTAATACGCCAAGCGGTTTCTTGAACCGTAGCGGTAGGTCTGTTTGCTAGTGTTTACAGATGAGGACAGAAAGGTGCGACAAAAGCGGTAATTCTCTGGCAATAGCATCAAGTTTGATCGTGAAATAAGGGTATGATATGACAAAAAGAAGCTTAATGTACCTATGTACTGGGGACGAAGCAGGAAAAAAAAAAAGAAAGGACGAGGAAGATGGCGAAATGTCCGCGGTCACGTAAACAATGGAATGTATGGATCACCGACACCCTTTTTTTTTGCCTCCCGCTTGTTTTCCCTGCATCATGGCACATGATGTACTTGGACATCACGTAGAACAGTCACATTCACTGCCTCGGCTCCGTCACGACGCCCTCGTAGTCCCGCGACCGGATGTATTCCAGCGTGCGCTGGAAATGGCGTTTCGGCCCTTCCAAGCTGGGATTCGGCTCGTCCTGGGCCGTCTGCAGGTTGGAGTGGATGAGTTCGATGAGGCCGTTCAGATACTTGGTCGTCACGGTCTCGTTCTGCTGGTCGAAGAAGTAGACGTAGCGATTCAAGATCTCGACGAAGAGTTCGACGGAAACGGCGGTGTCCATACAGGCGTCGGCAACGCGGAGGGCGCGCTGAAGACACTCGAGAACGCGTTTGCCATCGCGGTAAAGCTGCACGCGTTTCATGTCAGCTGCAAGCTTTTTTTTGGGTTTCGTGAGGCGAATCGCCGTGGATATAACTTACGTTCTTCGCGTCTTCCTCGCCTCTCTGTGGGTTCTCGACAACCCACCAGAGGTGACTGGCCAGATAGACGGCGCGGCACTGATCCGGTTTCTTGAGCAGCTTGCTACCATGCAGCGCGGCTTTGGTGATGAGTGTATCGTAGTTCTCCTTCGAGAATCCCCGTGTTCCGTGGAGGGCGCCGGCGATGATGCAGACGGCCTGGAATTGAGCGCGCGAGTCACTGATGGAGTCTTCGTAGATCGTGAACGCCTGTGCGAAGAACTCGTAGCTGAACTCTTCGAAGCCGGTCTGATCGGCCACTTCACCGCACATGACGAATAAGCGAAGAGCCAAGTCGGCGCAACCCGGGTTCACACGCTGGTACAAATTGCTGACACATTGATGCAGGAATCGATAGAGTGCCGAGGATTGCGAATGCCAGTTGTCGTCGTAGTGTTCGCGGGACTTGAGTTTGCGGGCCAGTCGTAACGACGCCGTGACGATGGCGGGGGTTGTGTATCTGATTCTTTCGTTTCCGTCGGCATAAGCCTTGCGCGTGGCTTGTAGGAGCTGTAATGGATTAGCACGGATATCTTTGATCAGACGGTTACGAATTGCGCCGGTTCAAACCTTTAGTTGCGTGTCGTTGTCGCTGGACTGGATGAGATGAACCAATCTCGCCAGCCATCCTTGCTCCTCGATTGTCTCGTCGGTTTCTCCCCCTCGCCGCTGTGACTGCAGCCCGGGGTATCCAATTGCTTGTTGCATACCCTCTTTGATCAATACCTTGATGGCCAGAAGGACGCGTTCCAGATTTTCGGTGCTCGAGATTGGAGTCTTGTTTTTCAGAATACTGCGAACAACTTCACCAGCAACGGATCTCCTTGTGGGATAGGACTGTGCGGTTAATAGTGGAATGTAGTGTCGCAAGGCTAAGGCTGTGAACATGGAGGCATAAGAGCGAAGAGGGGCAAGGAGAAGATGCAAAAGATTTTGTTGCGCAGGAGCGGAGTGCAAATCGGCGTGGTCAGTATATTCGGCAGTTTTCTGTGCAGCAAAATCAAGGATTTGATCGACATATTCTGCGGTAAAGTCAGTGGAATGTCTAGGGTATCTCAGCAGTTGGTGGCTTTGAATATCGCACCTAATCGATCAGGGTATATATTCCTGGGAAGCGTCATTAGCATGGATCTCAAGAGCAACGGTTGTCTTGTCGTAGTCTTACAGTGCAAGGTTGACCAGCGACACCAACAGCGCCATGGTGTCCTGGATTGGCAAGCCGCGCGTCTTAATAAGATTCACAACTTGCTCGTAAAAAATGTCATACAACTTGACGTCCGCGAGGATGCCGGGTTTAGCTCCGGTGACGTTTCCATTGGTGGCCTGCTCTTCTACCTCTGGCTGTTTAGCAGGCTCGCCATTGTCGTTGGGTGTTTGTTCGGTTCCATTTTCTTGAGCAGCGCTTGCGTCTGCATGTACGCCAGCTTCTTTCTTGCCTTCGTTGGAAATCTCGAGATTTGACAGTAGCTTCGCGACGGCTTCTTCCTCCTTTTGTTTTCTCGTCTCTGGGTCAACGGTCGACTCAGCTTCTCTTGCGGCATAGGATGAAAGGCGATCCATAAGCCCAATGACGATCTTCTTCAGGTCAACGTGAGGATTGAGTCTAGCGATTGCGGAGAGCAGAAGGTCCAGAGTGTGGAGATGGAACTCGTCCGGAAAGACCTTTGTGATAACTGTAGTCCAGGGTTAGTACCATGTTTCAGTGAGAGAAGATTCCTTGAAATTGTTTCCCGACCTTCGAGTAAGTACTCTTGCGCCAGGACATCGCGACATTGGACAACCTGCTCCAGTAGCGCCTGCAGAATGCCCGACTTGTAACCCTCCAGGTCCACCAGCTGGCTGAGTCTGACGATGTTACTGCCCACAAGCAGCTCCAACTCCCGTCTTTCCTGCATTCTCTGCTCCCTTTCCCTGGAAGGGCCCTGGTGTTGGAGCCTAACCCAGAGCTTATTCATTTCGACGAAGTTGGTCAGGACGAAATTGATCGAGTCCTGCAGGTTTCCTTCCGGTCCATCTCCTGACCCCGTGGGCAAGTAATCCCTCGCCTGGCCCGATAGGTAATATCTCAAGAACAGTCCACGGATCGGATGCTGAACGCCCCTGCTCATCTCCATCATGTCCTTCATAATCTCCTTGACCGGAGCATCCTCCACAGACATATAAACAGTGCCCACGGTGATCATAAGGTATAGTCGGGGTATAATGTTACCAGCATACTGAACCAGCTCGTAAAGGTCGGCCAAGTGATTGACCGGGTGGTTCTCTTTCAAGTAGACGGAGAGGTGTCGCAACGCGTCGAATACCGCCATGTACAATTCGTAGTACTGTTTGGGACCCAAGCTGGGTGTCCGAAGCTCGGAGACAAAAGTTGACCTAGGCCATTGGCATAATCAGTTAGCGATCAGTTGAAAACAAGGGAGTCACCGATTCCAATCTGGCTGCCTGTCGGAGGAACGAGTGAATTTTACCCGCATTTGAGCGCATCCATTAACTTTCCAGGAGTTTCGAGGCATTTTCGCATCATATGCGACTGCTGTCGTACCACCCCCAATGCCTCTTCGAGGAGACGGCTCTGGTCTTCGGTTGCAGTCGTTGTAGTCGCCATCTTAAGTAAGAAAGAGAGGAGGATGAGGGGGGCGGATTGTCGGCGAATCAGGCCGTATCCACTTTGGGGAGCTTCGATGACTGTAGAACAGCTCGTCAAACGCTCTGGGTAGCGTAGTCAGAGAATTAGCGATCCATAGATGAAAGGGCAAGGAGGAGGAATGGGGTCGCAGTCACGGTGACAAGCGATGGGGAATGCGATGAGGTATTGGGACTGGTCTGGGGGTTCGGGAGAGTCGCACGAGCTGGCCATTGATAAGTCCAATCCTACCTGGGTACGCTAAGGCCCTCGTCACCGCCCCCAGAACAGAACAACTGCTGCTGTTGCTACCTACTTGGAACCTGTGGTTCACTCAAATTGAGAGTCTTCATTTCTCTTCATGGTGCAGAAATTACAGACTGCGTGGTGTTGCAAATTGTATGTTTCAACTGGCCAGCTGGTCAAAACCTTTTACGTCCTACAGATCTGAAGGTGCATGGGGTACTGACGTATTGCTTCTTTGCCGCTTGTTTATTCCACACCAGGCGATTTCCAGGGTACTTTCACCCTCAGACTAAGTTCAATTAAAATGGAAATGGTACCAGCAACCTTTGTCTTTTTAGTGTATTTTTTTCTATTCAATGTCATTGTTATTCACACTGTATCAATTTATGTTCCTCGTAAATCTTGCAAACATCCGGTCCAATCTATAATGTGCGATCCAACGCAAAATAAAAATATCCAAGAAAAAGTTGTACACGGCAGAAACTCAAGATTATATAAATCCAGAATATAAGAAACGCCAATCATATGCATCTCATGGTCATGCAGAGTTCAGATCAAGTCGTAGTAGTCCTAGAGTGAAGAGGCGGAAGGAATTGTCCGTGACATTTCGCGTCAATCGTTTGCTGGGTGATGTAGGGAAGAAAGTAGCTTCGCAGTGGCAGCCACCTAGTATATTCCCTTAGTCTCATTTCGGGCATGCACTGGGAACTCGCACGGCAATCTTCTGGTTGCTCACAACGGTTCCGTTGATGCCAGCAAGCTGGCTGCGAGCAGCAAGTGGTGCAGCACCAGTGCCGTTCAAGGCGCGGGCTCCGATTTCAAATGTGCCATTGGTATTGCGGAGGGAACGGGCGAGTCTCCTAACCGGAACAGATGAGCTATAGGTGGTGTTGGACTCCCGGCGGAGAACAGGAGGCTTTTCATCTCCTGGCAGGCGGCTGGCCACGGTTGCAAAACTGCTAGCACTACCCCAAGCCGGGACTCCGGAGCGCCCGAAAGGAAAGTGTGGAATGGCGCTGGCGCTTGGAGAAGGCGTGATGCTGGGAGTTGAAGTTGGACTCGGGGTGTCAGTCACTTCAACGGTGACCGTTACAGGAGACCGCAGAGTAGGGGGCTCGGTAACAGTCTTGACTGAGGCTGGTGTGTTTTCCAGGTCACCACCGACATTCACGACAGAGTAGGGCGCCTGTCTGCCCACGAGAGTGCCGTTTGCCTGTTGTGGATGGATGACGGGCACGGCGTAGGAAAGACCGACAGACGAAAGAGCAAGGAAAGCAGCGGCTGAGGAGAAATGCATGGTGAATAATGATGTGCTCAACAGGTTTCAAAACAATTGAAATCGAAAAACCGAAGAGGACGCTAGGTATTGACGAAAAGTTGAAGGGGGCAGAATCAACAAGAGAATCGAGATGAGACTCTTTCTGTATAACAGGAATGTTCGATCTACTGAAATCAAAGTGAGCGAGAGAATTCTAAAGCATTTTTAAGTGTCTCGTGCCATTGTGAACTAAAAGAAAAAAAAAAAAAAAAAAAAAAAAAAAAAAGGCAGGCTGGGCACCGATGATGAGATCGGTGAAGGGAGGCTGGTAGAGAACCAAAACGCTCTGGCCCAGCCATGGTCTATATGACAGGCCCAATCAAGAAGATGGGAAATGGTGTTGAGTCCTTGAAGACCCACGCAGAGGGAAGGCAGTGCTTCTGGTTGATTCTTTCCATTGATGAATAATAATAATAATTGCTGCCTATCATGCTCAAAAAAGAAACATTAGTTAGGATCTGGGGGCGACGATCAAAATAGTGTGGCTGGGAGATCCACTTCCCGAGTGTGGCGTCGGCTGCTGCGTTGACACCTGCCGATCATCGACATCAACCCCGTGACGGACGACAATGATTGGTACTCTCCTTATTCGTGAGCTGTCTTCCACAACAACTACTTTGACAAGCCCTCTGAATCCCGTAATTTGAACTTAATTCTTACTTGTGTGGACCAGAGCAGAATGCATCATCATGCTCTCACTCCTACGTATGAAAATTTCATGCTATTGACAACCACCATATTTTATCAAATTGCAATGATCTGACGACGGGGACGATCTCGATACCCCTGGGTTTGGCGAATCGCCTATGCGCCAATTGCCACCCCGCCGACAATTTTATCTTAACGGGTCATGATGGAAAGTTGCTAACTACATGGCCAGGTCTTCCACGCGAACAAGCCCACAGCCCATGGCTGCGCTGGCCCATCCAGCACACGATTGGTTGGGGTTCCATGCCAACGCTGTGATGTGGGTGCCTTCTTCATAAATCGTGATGATCATAGTCCCATTGATCAACTTTCTGTCACCCATTGTGTTCCGTAGCAGGCTGATGCTTTCTGCTCGGAATCCGTCTTGGAATCTACTGACCCCAGAACTTCCAACTTCTGGTCCTTGGGCCCATTCATGGGTAAACCATGCCTGTTGCCATTGCTTCTCCTTAGCATAAAGTAGTCTCCGGAGGGGGTTTGTTGCCATCACTGTTCCACCCGTGCATCCTAGGAGAGCAGATGGATGCCAGAAACTGCATGGCGCCAGTGCGGAGATCGTGCTGGGTAGCCTTGCAACAGCACTGGTTGTGAAATAACGTCGTACAGCGAGGATTCGCGCGAAATCATTCTCATCGCTGGAGAAGAAGGACTGCAGGAAGGGCGAATATGAAATATGCGCTGAGCCAATCCGCATCCGGGTCGTTTCAACCGTGTCGACCTGATGGTCTAGTATCGACGTCAAACGTGTCTCTCCATCCATTGACGTAGTACCCAATAGATGAGGGTGCGTAGGATAAGCTGATGCGAGATTTAGGATGTAAGTCGAGTGATATTGTCGGTAAACATAGGGAGAGGGATCGGATGCGGACTCGTGTGGATGGGCGATGCTCCAGATCCCAACGAATCCATTGGCGCAGCCAACAGCGATGTCACTTGGGGATAGCCAAGTCACACAAGAACACACTGTTGAGGGAGGCTTGGCCTGAAAAAACGGGGATTCAACTTTGTCTGTGTATCACGTAAGCCGAACAGAGGTCTGTCAATATCCTAACGATTCGCCTTACAGAATTCAGTTGCGTGAGGGTCTTGGCTTATTTTGATATCAAGGACTCTCACGCTACCGTCACTCCAGATACCAGCCAGTAGACCAAGGTTCGTCAAAGGACCTTCGTCATCTTCTTTTCGCGGAGCTCGAGCCAGCGGGCACCAGGATATACGCCTCAAGTCACCCCAATCAGTGCACAGAGTTAGACGCAGTCGGGGTTCGGAGTCCATGTCGAGGGTCTTCGTAAGTGAGTCATCTCTTTTGGCTTTAAACGCCCAAATTTGCAAGGCAGTCGGATAGGGTGCAGATGGTGTGAATGCCGGAGCTGCTTTTGGCTCCGAGGTGGAAGCGTATTGCTTCTTTTGATCTTGAGAGATGGGGGCAACCACAGCCAGATACTGTGTGAGACCGCTTTGGTTAGGAGCCCAAGCCATGCACTGGACTTTGTTCCCTAGGTTAAGAATCCACCCTTCTCGAGTCTTTCTTGTTCCTCTGGAAGAATCGTCGGTTTCGTCATCTGCCTGAGCATCTGAAGACTTGGTGCCCTTTTTCATCCGGATCTGCCTTTCTCCAAAGGCATCACCAAAGTTAAGACATTCGTCTTGCCCCAGTTTATATGTCTTCTGATTCTCTACTGGTCCGATGATGATCGTGTGCTTCTTCTTTTTCGGTTGCGGCATGTAACGTCGGCGAGCCTCCTTCTCTGGGGTTTTCGTGAGACGTTGTCTCTTCCTAGATCTCCCAGAGACCTTATTGTCATAGTACCAGTCCCAACCCCGTGTGCTTTCTCTTTCCATTTCTTCCTGGTCGACGCCAAATATTGGACCGTAGCTGTGAAGCGGTAGTCTCTCAGCCTCGTTCAGAGAAAATCTGGTAGGGAATGCTGAGTCCACGCCTCTGAACCATCGGTCCCTCGAATACACGATAGAGACTAAGTCCCGCTCGTCCGTTCCAAAAGTCACTCTGAGGTGTACGGGTTTGGCGACGTGTTCCACGGGATTCCAGATACCACGGGAATGCGTTTCATTGCCTGAGAGCGCAACAGTGCCGTCAGGGCGCCTTCGCTTGTTGTACCTTGAACGAAGAATTCCTTCCTTCTCATCATCTTCCATAGATCCATCATCCATGCCACTTAGAAAGGGGCCCTCTTCGTCGCCGTCGTCACTCTGAAAGTCAGGTTCCTCCTCTTGGTCACCTGCATCAACAAACTCATCGTCCGAAGAATCACCCGCCTGTAATGCCCTTTTTCCTTTCCTCTTCCCTCTAGACGCTTCCGCCGAATCAGATTCGTCGCTAACGCCGGCCAACTCGAACGGATCATCCGTGTACTTAGTTCTGGCGCCGCTGAGGCGAGTTGACCTGCGTGCTGGACCCATTGCACGTCAGGGGAGGTAGTATACTTCTGTATTTGGGGGGAAGATGGAAGCTGAAGTATAAAGTGCGATAGTGCGATGGTTTATGTCCCAGTCCGAGAGTTCTTCTGGTTGTTGCAACTGTTGCGCTCAAGGGTGGATGTCCTATCAGAACGTGTTGGGAGGCTCTTTCCCCAGGTCACTGCAACCAGTAATTGAAGACCTGAACATGTGACAAAGTTGCCATTCACTTCATTCCACAAGAGACTTTATCGCTGCATGTTCACAGGTCATATATACTTCACCATCAATTCCTTTCTCGAGCAACAAAATATAAGGACAAAAAGGACTCCGGAACAGTTCTTGGCGGAGAGCAGTGTAATTTACAACTGCAGAACATCGGTATGCACATCCCGTGCTTGGGTTACGGCCTTGAAGAATGGAGTAAGATCCAGAGAAGAGCTCTGTTGCTGATTCGTGGATTCTATAGACATGTATTCTACCTAGGTTACTGAGTGACACTGAAAAAAATAAATAAATAAATAAATAAATTTATTGCTACAGTTAACTACAAGGATGCTTGACCATCTCTGTCCTACCGCAGGAGTTTTTAAAAATCGGGCCTTTCCGTCATGGTCTTTCACCCCGTAATAATGACCCAGTGGGCCAATCCACTTCACTAGAGCTCTCATGCGACAACTCACGAAGAGACATCTGATAATGTTGGATTCGTTTCCGTAGGTTGCTTGATCAGGAACTCTCGGCGGTCACTGGAATCGAGTTCTTGATTTGATTACCCGAATCCCTCGTTGTGATCATTCTTTCCCCGCTATTCCTTCTCACACACAACTTCGGTGACGTAAACATGTCCGCAAGCTCCTCGTCCAAATACCCTGGGGTATTGCACGAATATGTATGTTTGAAGTCTGCCAGAACCATATTATGTAGGCCAAAAGCCTACACTGATTACAAATGAAAATAAGCTCCTGACTTTTGATTAGGCTCCCAGACTGGTTGCATTCGAGTTCGCATCCTCTCCAACTGTGAAAAAACCGCACAGTATTATCTTCATTGGAGGACTCTCCGATGGATTCTACACGGTCCCTTATGTGGCTGAGCTTGCAAAAGCCCTTGAATCGACAGACTGGTCTTTATTCTCTGTCCTCTTGTCCTCCTCTTATGGTGGGTGGGGTGTTGGAAGCCTGGACAAGGACATCGAAGAGATTGCCCAGTGCGTGCGATACGTCCGCGACTACAAGGCATCGGGCCATCATGATAAATCCAAGGCTGGAAAGATTGTCGTGATGGGCCACTCCACTGGCAGCCAGGATGTTTTGCATTATCTGCACTCGCCGAACCCGTTGCCGCATAATCCAGAGATTGAAGGAGATCTGCAGCACCTGATTCGTCCAGAAGTTGATGGAGCGATCCTTCAAGCACCTGTTTCTGACAGAGAGTCCATTCTGGATTTGATCAAGTCGGGTTCATCAAGTGGCACGCCGAATGAGCTAGCAGGTATCTACCATCAGCTTGTTGACTTTGCAAAGCGACAGCCATACACTGCTGACAAGGTGGACGCGATCCTGCCCTTGAATATGACTGCGAAACTTGGTTATCCATCCAATGTCCCTCTCAGTGGCCGGAGGTTTCTCAGTCTGGTCAGTCCCGACAGCCCTGAAACTCCATCGGATGATGACCTCTTCAGTTCCGACTTGAGTAATAGCCGCCTGAAAGAAACATTTGGGACAATCGCAGAGCGAGGCCTGCTGCGTTCAAGGCTCATGGTTCTCTACTCGGGCAAAGATCAGTTCGCTCCGCAATGGGTTGATAAGGAAAAGCTGGTGCAGAGGTGGAAAAATGCAACTGATGCGAGCAAGTGGGACGAAGAGGGCAGCGGTGTTATTCCTGGTGCTACCCACAACGTTGATGGTGAAGGTGAGGAGCCGAAACGCGATTTGATCTCTAGAGTCACTCGGTATCTCAGGCGTGTCTGAGGGCTTTCCAACCTCAACTTTGTGAGGGTTCTGCCATCCATCTTTTATTAGCAATATAATGAATCCACAAAACGCGATAAAGAATATTCAGGACAACGGTACATCCTTTTTGACGAACTCTTGAGATTTGTATCATACATGAAATCGAGACGAGAAGCTGAGCTCAGCCTCCCCGACGCCATACAAAACACATATCAGGACAGCACACATACAAGGAAATAGAAGATCGGTTACAAAAAACAGTCGCAGGAGCAGGAGGGTATAACACAAGCATGAGCGGTCAAAGGCCATCCGAAATCAAGGTTAGGGGTCACCGGTCCCTAGCCTCAGTGATGCTATTCCTTGACCATAATCAAAGAAATCGAGAATTGAATTGCGAGTAGCCAAATCAATCGGCTTAGACTTTCAGCCACAATGTGAAAACGCCCTTGAGGTATTCAACAATCTCATGCCCTCCAAGCTTACTCTCTCCGTATAGGCGATCAACAAAGGTGATCGGGCATTCTTCAACCTTGTAGCCCATGGCCTTGGCACGAACCATCATTTCCATCTGGAAACTGTAGCCCTTACTCTGGGTGCTGCTGATCACCTTGTCCAGCACGCTCTTCTTGTACAGGCGGAAGCTTCCGGTCAAGTCGCTCACTCCGGGCATCAGCATAACATCGGCAATCAAGTTCGCTGTACGCGAGGTGAACTTGCGGAAGAGATCCCAGCCATATACACCGCCCTTGATGTGATCGCGGTTGGCATATCTAGTTCCAGTCACAATGTCTGCGTCTGTCGCCTTTTGAATCCTGATCATTTCGGGGATGAACTTGGGGTGGTGGCTGAAGTCAGCGTCCATGATGATGACGAAGTTGCCGGTCGCATATTGCAGGCCGTGAACATAGGCTGTTCCAAGACCCAGCTTTCCTGCACGGGGCTTTAGGACAATGTGCTCGGGGCCCCAAAGCTTCTGCAGTTGTTTCGCAATCTCGAGGGTGCCGTCAGGGGATCCATCGTCGACAACAATGACCTCCCATTTTAGGTTACTATAGACGGTAGCGGATTGTTAGTTATTATTATCTTCAACGGTAAGGGAAAATGCAGTAAAATTTCAAAGAAGTAAGATGTCTCTCACTTTTCCCTAAATGTCCTCTCCAGCAACCAGCAGATGATAGGGAGGTTTCTCCGCTCGTTGTAGGTAGGAAGGATGACGGAATATTTGTTCTCTGCAGCACCCATGGCGATTAAAAAGCACTATTAATTAAATAAAGAAGTTTAGCGCAAGAACTGAAAGAAGAACAACTCTTCTGCCTCGGTAGGACCAGGAGGAAAATAGAAAGCGAGCGACTAGGAGCTTGTTGCTGGCGTTTGGAGTATGAAGGCCAGCTCGCCAGATCCGGTCACTTCAATCACACCGCCTTTGGCAAAATCCAAGCTTCAAACAGGAACCTTTCAACATTTCATCTCAACGACGAGGCGTTGATTCCACACTGTACACAGGACCTATTATTAGTACTTGCTTGACCTTTGGGGGGAGGCTCCACACATTACAAAGCGACTATCACTCTGAGCTTTCTTGTCTCCAATACGCACAGGTCTCATAATCAGTTGTGACAATGGAGACCTCGGAACCCAAGCACCGCCGCAACATCTCGAAGTGTAAGCTACGCCGCCAGCTGCAGTGTCAACAGCATTTCAATGAATAATGCCCCTGCGTGCGTTGTCTCATGTTCTGTTGTCATGGGCTGATTTGTCACCAGCTTCCCGTCCTCGTAGTTCTACCAAAGGCCCATTAGATGCACCAGACGAGTAAGCACTGCGCTGCATGACTGACCGCTGGAAAAAGCGATACTAACAATCGAACAGCCCGCTGTCTGCGGATAGCCTCAATTCTGCTACTGGGCCTCGATTGTCATCTCCAGTTGATACTGGGATTTTCCCCGGGACATCTTTGAGTGCATTAGACCCTCTGACACCAGATGACCTTCCAGCGGCTCTTGGCAAAGATCTATCATATCTTCTTCGATCTGACATCTATCATCCTGTTTCCCAGATCAATGTCCCACCTACACTTCGCTCTGAATTTTTTACCCCCTCTCCAGATGAACCTTTGTCGTCACTGCTCAACACCCTTGAAAGGTTGCTGGTCGACGGCCATTTTCTAGTTGCAGCTCATCTGTGCGCAACTATCCTAACGTCAGCAAGGATAGGGCCAACAGATATCAAACTTATCTTTACTATCTTCTACACGAGACTAGCTTGTCTAGAATTATCAGGCCATGCTATCCTTGCAGCACAGGAATCCAAAGCACTGGAGGACCTGAGTTCAGCATTCTACTATGTCGACTCAGACTTCGAGACGCCCGAGGCAGGACCTGATAACAGCCATGAAAATTACACTCATATTGTGCCATGGCCGCTCAGGGTCCTTGCTGTGAGGCTCCAGAGCATTGGTTTTGGAGATCCACGCCGGGGCATCGGCAGCCTGTATGAATTGGGCCTGGAGGCACGGAGGAGAATAATGCGACCTAATACTGCGAGTGCCGAAAGAGAAATATGGAAGGAGAGGCTATCAGACCTGGGAGTCAGGAGTGTGAATGCTCTGGTGGAAATGGGTGATCTTGATGCAGCTCGGAGATCCCTCGATAATTTGAGCGCCAGTCGGCCCGGCAGTCAAATTAACGGAATGAGGAAGACACTTCTGTCCCTCAGAATCGGCGATCTGGAAGCAGCGAAGAAAGCTTGTAGTGAATCGGGTGAGTCTGGTGAGGCTATGTTGAAGCCTCTGCTAAGCATGGCCGATGGTCGCTATGCCGATGCTGTTGCTGAGTGGCGGGCGCTATTGGAGAATGAATCCCGGCGGTCTGATCGGGCTATAATTGCTCAGAATTTGGCAGTATGCTTGCTTTATACTGGGCAGCTGAACGAGGTACTGCAACTTGCTACGAATGCTTTGGGTCACTGGAGATTTCGTGCTCCGTTGAAGAAGGCTAATGTAAGCAAATAGGCTCGTCCACTTTTGGAGTCATTGATCGCGGAAAACCAATCTTTCGCCAGCTTAACTTTCAATCTTTCCACGATATACGAGCTTTGCTCGGATAAGTCCGGGAAATTGAAGATGCAGCTTGCGGATGCTATCTCCAAACAACCTATCTCCGGAGATGCCAACGTTGACCGACCTAACTCCGACTTCAAACTGTGACCAAACCTTGACATATGCTTTTTTTTTGGCTGGAGTCTGTTGAATCCATGCAGTATTTCGATCTCATGGTGTTTTCTCCCGAAACCGGCTGCTGAGAAGCCTTCATTTGGATTATACTCAGCGAGTACCGTCTATCTAACAATTTTCCATACCGACGCCGTACAACCACAACGCCTTGAATCAAAATGATATATGAGCTCTATACCAGCTCACCGAGTTCAAGCAGCTTCCTTGATCGGCTCCAGCTTTCTTTCAGGCTTCTGTTTCGGCCGTCGAATGATTATCTTGTCGCCTTCTTTCTGCCAACCGAGCCTTTCCGTCTCCACTAGTCTCTCCCATGTCCAGTTCTCATTGTCCCCAGTACATCCCTCTACAATCCACTTGACATCGACATTGAGATATGCGCTCCCGACGGCCTTGAGCGCATGTCTCCTGACTCGGTCTACAGCCCAATTCATTACAGCCCGCATGTAGGAGTCCACACCTTTCCGGACTTGCCAGAATACGACCCAATTGTCATGCATCAGAGCTGTTAGGACACGATCAATTGTCTGCGACTCAAAGCAATGCTTGCTTCGTGCTTGCGCACGCAGCTCGAATGCAGCCACCATATCAGTTTGCCGACAGGCATAGTCCAGAATGAGGTATGAGATAAATTCCTTCAGCTCAGATTCTGGTAGTGGGTGAGTGGAAGAGTGCAGATTGTCCAAAAGATGACGGAGGGAAGGGAAGTATGACGGAGGATGCTGGGCGAGGATTGAAAGTCGAATCGAGAAAACGTGAACTCGCTGCGAAAAGGAAATGGGTGTTTTGGAAGCTGTAGCCAGAACAGCTTCCCGAAGCTTGCGGAGGGAGAGAAGGATAGTAGATAGCTCAGCAGAGGCAGGTGGGATGTGCTGATCTGTCCGTTTCGTCTTGGAACTGGGGTTCGACGCAGGCGGGTTTTTGGTCGCATCCGCAGAAGCACTGGTAGGAAGAGATGCAAAAGCCGCATCCAGGTCTTTGGCGTGATGAGCGCAAAATCGCATATACCGCTCTACAATCTTCTTGTAGTAATCCTCCTGAGCTTTATACTCTAACAATCTGCATAATCGTCAGCACCGCCTGGGTGAAATAGTCAGCTCCTCAATTCGATCCCCGGCTATAGCGTACTTCTTGTCGCCCTTGGACACAAATCCCACCATCTCCAGCGTATCAGCCACCGGCTTCAGCCGACTCCCAGGCCATTTTGACGACTGCATTGGACCAGCCATGCGAGATCGCTCTTTTTGCTGGTTTGTTGTTACTATTGCGTCATGCGGGACAAAAGCGTTGCTGCTGTTGTTCTTGTGCTTCATCCAGCCCACGTGTTTGCTTTGTTTGTTCTGCTTCATCGATGAACCGAGGTCTTTCCGCAGCGGGGCGGTTCGTTGATTCGTTCCTGCCTATCCCAACACTTTTTCTCCATTCAATCCATTGCTGCTTGTCGATCCCTGTTCTTCCATCTGCGTTGGTTTAATTGAAATCCTCGTTTTCTTTCCTTTCTTTTGCCGGTTTTATAGTCCTTCTCTTTGCTGTCTTCATATTATGGTTGTTTCCTGCTCCTTGGTTTGCGTTGCGTCTCAGCCTTTTCTAATAGATTAGTTCCAAGTTGATCCCTACCATTTGCATCTGCATGTGAAAATGCCTCCTCGCCAGCGTCGCCAAGCTGAAGGCCAGCAACAAGATTTCGACTCACGCCCATCCGGTGCAATTGCTTCTGCAGCTGCTTCTGTTCTTGAGAAACCTCCTCGGGTCATCAGGAGACTTTGCCACTGGGATGATCTTCCACATTGGCAACGCGACAACCACCATATTCACACGGGATATCGCCCAGCCTCGTTCTCTTTCCTTGTCTCTTTCCAATCTCTGACGTATATCCATAATGAGACTGTGAATATCTATACTCATCTTCTACCATCTCTTTTGGCTATTCCCGCTGCATTAGTACTATATCGTGCCCTTTCCCCGCGTTATGAAACAGCTGAGGAGTCCGATATTATTGCCTTTGGTTGCTTCTTTGCCGGTGCTGCCTTTTGCCTGGGAATGTCTGCTACCTACCACACGATCTCGAATCATTCGCCGGCTGTCGCGCGCATCGGCAATGCGCTGGACTATGTCGGTATCGTGGGGTTGATTGTGGGAAGTTTCGTCCCCAGTATCTTCTATGGATTCTATTGTATTCCCGATCTGCAACGGGTGTACTGGGGCATGATCTGTACCATTGGTCTGGGTTGTGCTTGTGTTTCTCTAATCCCTCGGTTTCGCACCCCGGGTTGGCGGCCGTTCCGTGCCGCCATGTTCGTCGGTATGGGTCTGTCAGCTGTATTTCCTGTGATCCACGGATTGCTACTTTATGGGGTTGGACAAATGACGCGACAAATGGGTCTTGGCTGGCTTCTGCTCCAGGGCTTCTTGTATATCCTGGGGGCCGGTATCTATGCGGCTCGCATTCCTGAGCGACTGAAACCTGGGAAATTCGACATCTTGGGAAGCTCGCACCAAATCTTTCACGTGTTGGTTGTTTGCGCAGCTTTGGCTCATTTGACCGGGTTGCTGAGAGCCTTTGACTACAGACATAGTGGGCTTGCGGAGAAATGCCCCCTGAGCTGATAGGTTGCTCAGAGGTGACCGGCCACGCGAACTGGTATCCTCAGATCGGGTAACATTCGACTGTCGACTAGATGTAGCATTAATTGGATCTGGATGGTGCAAGCCGTGTGGTAGAACGCTGACTGCTTGATGACCACAGATATGAGCGGATTTCTTATCGACAGTCCGTTGTGCACATGTCCTCGACTGGTCGTGACCCTGGGTCGTACAGCCTGACTAAGAAACATATCCCTCACTGGTCTGTGGTGTAGCAATTCGACCGAAAGAGGAAGAGGAGGTGGCCCGAAGAGACAACCCGATCAACAGCCGAAGAGTCACGCATTCCAGAGGAAGTTGAAGGATATTGACAATCTCTCGGTCAAGATGATAGGAAAATCAATCGCGTGCTCAGCAAAGATGTTGCATATCTGTTTCTCGCTCTCTCTCCCTTGTGCAGGATTTCCTCGAAGTGCTGGTCGTCTGTTCGGCATTTAACAAAGATATGGACCTTGGCTCAGCTGGAGGACCTGAATCAAGGCAGCACGATCGAAATTGGGATGAACCTTGATTGCGATGTTGCATCCTAATGTACAACTCTGCCCAGCCCTAGTGCAAGACTGCGTCGAAATTCGCTATCCATACGGTACTCGATCCACGGGACGTCGATAGACAGCCAAGCACGTCCTCTCCAATGATTGCCTATTTGGGCTGTCGTGAGTCCTTGTCACCACTCCGGTGAAGATATTGGTGATTTTTTGTTCGCGGATCCCATGCGCGGTTGATCAGATGAAGCTCTCAGGGTTTCACAGCGGCTGACTTCATATGCGGGTGCCGTCGGTACAGAAATTCCGAATACGAGAAATGATCATGCTTTTGCCAGTTGTTTTCGTTGTATTTAATAGCAGGCTGGTTGGCTTGTCATTGTCCTTTTTGGGCGTGTCAAACGATCCTAAACCTCGGGTTTGGTCTCTTCGAATCATCTTCGGCCCGATTCACTACGTCAGAAGTCAAGGACTGCTCTTCGTGAATCTATCCGTCCATTGCAATCGACGCGCCAGATGCTTGCAGAAGCGAATAAGACCCTTTGCAAGAATGGGAATGAGTTGAAGCTGAGGACTGCGTGCGAGAACTGCAGACAATCCAAGGTGAAATGCAACTTATCAAGCCAGGATATCTGTATCCGTTGTCTTCGACACGGCTTGCAGTGTCGATATGGGTTCGCAAATCGCTCAGGCAAACCCAAAGGGAGCAAAAACCGAGCTACTTTGAGGAAAATGGGCCAGCTACAAGGGGAGAAACTCGCAGGTCATTCAGCCGGAGTCGGAAATGCCATGGAGTCAATAATCGAACAAAAGGCTGTCACTGAACAATGCATGATTACGAACCGCGGCACAGACAACTTGAGCCTTGAACAGAAGGTATGTCATTGATCTCCTGAACATTCAACTTGTCGAACTAGGCTAATCTGCTTCTGGCGCACATAGAGGCTGCTGCTAACAAGGCTGCAGGGGCTATCAGAAAGTCCCGTCGATTTCAACGCCAATGCAACAACGAATGGCAATTTCACCGTCCCCAATGACGTTTCCATGGATTCTGCAATTGCCCTCGATAGATCAAATGGCTCTCTATTTGACAGTAAGGACGCGCTAGATTTCAGCCACGATCTATCAGCAGGCCCAGGATGCTCGCAAGCGATGTCACCAACTTTGTGGCAACGAGGCTTCGGTAGCAAAGGAGCTACTGGCTTTCCTTTTGCCCTCCACATCCCGTCTGCAGTGCAGCCGACATGCGAATGCTTCGAAAGTCAGATATCTCACATGAACCGACTAAGCCACATGGTCGCCGATGCCAATCATTTACGGTTCGATCATTGTCTACAAAGCATTAAAGCCACAGTATGCGCATGTCGGCTCTTCTTCCAATGTACAAGATGCCACAAAGATAACGCAAACCTGCTGCTGTCTATCTCAATCTTCGATCTTACTCTGCAGCTTCTCGAGCGATGGATATCCTGCAAAGTGGCGCCGCACAATTCGCCCAGCGACGAGGTTCTCAACATCTGCTACGGCTATTACGAGGTCTGCCAGGAAGAGAACTTGAAGATCCGTAACTTCCTTCTGCGCGGACTGTTGTCCCAGTGTCAGGAAGTCATCGCCATGTTCAAGAAAGCAGTTGATGCATGCTTCTGTCCTCAGAAACTAGCTTGTCTCGATGCAGACATGGGCTCCTTCCCTTTTTTCTACGAGACCACAACAGCTACCCCAGCGACATGCCTTCTGTTACAATCGGGTCACTTAACCCCTTGTGGCAGCAGTGTGGGTATGCCAGACAGCACCAGTGGCAACTGCCTCCATCAGAGAGTTCGACGCTACGAGGCAAGTCTGGATTGTTTAATGCAGACTTTGTCTTCGGAAGACTGTATCTGTGAAGCTCCCCGGCTGGGTGGATTGGTGTGAGTGCTGGTACGGTTCTTTCTGGTGGTCCTTATGAATTATGATGGCATTGCAATAGTGGCTTTATAGATGGCCACTAGTCAGCGTTTATTTTTGTTCAAGATCACGACTTTCTTCCACGTGTCTTACGAATCTGACCGGTCAGGCCAGTTTTAATTGAGTTAAAGCTTACATCAACGGGTGCTAAGAATGTATAGTAGTAGTACACGTCTTCCTGAAAATCAGTATGTGGGGCTGTGGTGCGATTCCCAATGACATTAATTGACATTTTGACTTGCTAGGAAGGTTCCAGGAGCCTCGAATAAACCGAAGTTGTCAGCGGTACATTCTTGGATGCAATGCTGTTCGTTGGTTCGCTCTCTGCACCCCGCAAAATCGGTTCCTTCGGCAGTCCATGGGCCTCGGCATCTCATAACAAAACCGCATCTCCACTCCCCACCTTCATATATCTATGTAACAACACCTCATATCACAAATTCTTGTGGGATAAATCGAATTGTGCTGGGAAACCTGTCTAATATCTCCGAGTCTGCAATATAATTATCAAGCACTAAAATATCAAAAAGAGCACACACACACACACACACACACACACACACACACCCCATCTTCCCAACCGTCCCGCCCATCAAGAAAAAGAAAATGGCCCCTCACGACCGTCTCGCCCAAGTCAACCAACACCTCAATTACCCCCGCGGTCTCCTCGCGGGCCAAGTCGCCATCATCACGGGGGCGGGTCAAGGAATCGGCGCCGAAGCAGCTCGACTATTTGCCAACGAAGGCGCCAAGGTCGTGATTGCGGACATTGATGCGCGTACGTGTGGTACCACCATATATATATCACCATTATAAAATACCTATCCATTGCCTTGCGACAATGTGGAGAGGGAAATCTACCGAATGAAAAAAAAAAAAAAAAAAAAAAAAAAAAAAAAAAAAAAAAAAAACAAAAAACCAAAAAAAAAAAAAAAAACCCCCCCCCCCCCCCCCCCCCAAAACCCCCCCCCCCCCCCCCCGGGCGCGCCCCCCCGCGCCCCCAAACAAGGAAGGGAAAAGCGGGTGGGGTGGGAATAGGTGGGGCACCGGGGGGTGTGGGGGTGGGGGGGGGGTGTGGGGGTAGGGGGGGGGGGGGGGGGGGGGGGGGGGGG
>JAPDKU010000105.1:0-82532 GCA_027569715.1 Hamigera avellanea
CCCCCCCCCCCCCCCCCCCCCCCCCCCCCCCCCCCCCCCCCCCCCCCCCCCCCCCCCCCCCCCCCCCCCCCCCCCCCCCCTTTTTTACCTCAACCCGCGCCACACCCTTTTACCGACCTGTTATTGTTTTTATCCGGTGTGTTTTCCCTTTATAATAAAAATTTTTTTATATAAACTGTGGCCCCCCCCCCCCCCCCCCGCCCCCCTTTACCTTAGTGGCTAAAGCGATGTCGCAATATAAACAGGTATAATATAAATATCATCGACGATAAACACGGTGAAGCCGATGTCGGGTGATCCTCAACACCAGCGATGCGATGCGGTGACTGACTCATCGACGCTTTTCTTCTTCACCGCTTGTTGCCAGTTGCACATTTCCTTACTTAGTCTACGAGGTGATCCATCCTCGATCTAATTAATTCCTTTGTAAATAAATACTCCGCAAGAATTCCATGGCTGTGTTTGGGTACCAATGATGGTCGCGGACTGGATCCACCATTGGGCGAGAATCATGTCATGGCACGAAGCTGGAAAAGTGGACAGAGTTCCCATTCCAATACCACGAGGGACCTTGGAGTTGGGATCGTCCACGGGGTTTTTGGGGGTGAGGTGGTTTGTTTAGCAATGTATATCGATATCGATATATAGATATATGTGTATGTGTTTTGTTGTCTTCTATGTTACTCGCTGGTTTCGGCAGGTTTGTATACGCAGGAAATATACATCGACCACATCAAAGCATAGACGGTATGGTATACAAAGTGCTCTTTATTCCTAGAGTGGAGTTTCTGTTAAACATGTGGACACTGGACACACCAACACCCCCGTCCCTTTCTCAAGCCGTTCATAGCATGAGCTCACCCGATCTATATGATAAAACATGCATTCCAATAAGTAGTTAGTCCGTCCCTTCCAGTCGAAGACTGAATCCTAAAGCAAGAAAGATAAAAAAAAAAAACTCCATCCCATGCATCATGTTCAAGTAGACGCAGACGCCATATGCGAGAACCAGATATAGAAACCTGTACAACAACGTAAAGGTGGCCAGTAACTAAAGTATATACCCCCAAAAAGAATAGGCAACAAAAAGTAGCTAGGCAGACATTAGACATGACGACTTTTTTTTTTTCAAGACAAAAAAATCAATCTTCGTCTTCGTCTTCGTTGCGTTTCTTCTTGGACGACCGCTCGCTCAATTGCTTTTTCCAGACGTTGTTGGCCGCCTCTTTGTTCAGGTCCGCGAAGAGCACGTCGAATACTTCCGAGTACCAGCTGACGGCGTGGCCTTCGATTCCTTGCTTGATGTTCTGCGGAATATGTTAGTTGAGTCCCATGCAAGAAAGGAAAGTCGGGGGGGAGACAACTGACCTCAGGTAGCTCAAGCCAATCGGACATGTTGTCAGCAGGGAAGATGATCTTCTTTGCTCCGGCACGGCGAGCAGCAACGGTCTTCTCGCGCAATCCACCAATGCGCAGGACCTTTCCGGTCACAGTCAGTTCTCCGGTCATGGCGATGGTAGGATCGAGGGGATGGTTCAATGCCAAGGAAAGCAAAGAAGTCGCCATGGTAATGCCAGCGGATGGACCTGTTCAAACGTTAGAAAATGAACTGACAAAAAAAAAGAATATCGATTTGCCCTACCATCTTTGGGAACTGCACCCTCAGGGCAATGCATGTGGAGTTTGGCCTTCTCGAAGAACCTGTTCTCGGGGAACTGCTTGGCCATGACCGACTTGGCAAACGAATAGGCAATCAGGGTAGACTCCTTCATGACAGTCTGCAGGTTACCCGTGATGTCGATGCCCGGGCGAGATTCGGGAGTCAAGGCATTCTCCAAGATCGACTCAACATAGAGAGCTGCGCCGCCCATGCTGGTCCAGGCAAGACCCATGGTCACACCAGGAGGGAACGTATCGTACAAACGATCGGCAGTGAAGATCGGGGGTCCAACGTAATCCTTGAGTGAGTCCTTGCCGATGCTGAGACTGACGTTCTCGGGAACCTTCAACGCAATTCGAGGAGTTCCCGTTGTCGACTTCTCCGGATCGACGGGAGGGTCCATGGGGTTGGAAGTTTCCTGATCCTTCTTTGACTCCTCCTGTGCAGCCTTGCCCTCATCGGTAAGCGCCTTCTCTTCTCCGAGGACATCCTCGCCCAGGTCCTGGACGATCTTGAAGGCAGCCTTTCGGTAGACCTTCTCGATCTGCTTCTTCAAGTTCCGGACTCCACTCTCACGGCAGTAGGACTTGATGAGTTCCTCAATGGCATCTTCCTTCAAAGTCACGTCAACGTCCTTGAGACCGGTCAATTCCCGTGCCGCTGGGGCCAAGTATTTTTCAGCAATAGCCATCTTCTCATCCGCAACGTAACCAGAAAGCTCGATGAGCTCCATTCTGTCCAGCAGTGGTCGAGGAATCGTGTCTGTGACATTGGCTGTGCAGACGAAAAGAACCTTTGAGAGATCCACGGGAACATCCATGTAGTGGTCCAAGAAAGACGAGTTCTGTTCTGGGTCGAGCAGCTCCAGTAGGGCGGAAGAAGGGTCGCCCTGGTGGCCACGGCCGATCTTGTCAACTTCATCGATCAAGATCAAGGGGTTCTCAGTTTGACACTTCTTCAAAGCCTGGATGATGCGTCCTGGCAGAGCCCCCACATACGTTCTGCGGTGGCCCTTGATCTCAGCAACGTCTGTCAGACCTCCCACGGAAAAGCGGTAGTACTGTCTGTTCAATGCACGTGCAATCGACTTTCCAATGCTGGTCTTTCCGACACCCGGGGGGCCAACCAGGCAAAGAATCTTTCCTTCGACAGTTCCGCGAAGCTTTCCTACAGCGATGAACTCAAGGATACGATCCTTGACATCCTTCAAGCCGTAGTGATCCTCGTCCAGGACGGTCATGGCATTCTTGATCCCAAAGTTCTCCACGCTCTTCTGACCCCATGGGATCTGGGTCAGCCAGTCCAAGTAGTTGCGTGTCACATTAAACTCGGATGCGGCTGGCTCCAAATGGGCAAGCTTGTTGATCTCCTCGTCGAAGACCTTCTTGACTGCCTCGGGCATCGCAAGCTTCTCCGCCTTCTCCTTGAACTTCTCCACCAGCTTATCCTTTCCATCGGTCTCAATGCCCAGTTCCCGTTTGATTCCCTTCATTTGCTCCATCAACCAGTACTCGCGTTGACGTTTCTGGATCTTGGCCTCAACATCCTTGGAGATCTTCGACTGAAGCTGCGCGTTCATCAGCTCCTTCTTCAACACGACAAGGGCTTTGGGAAGACGCTCTTCGATGTTCATCGTCTCAAGCACTTCCTGCATCTCATGCAGTTCGCCGGCAGATACGGCAGCCGCAAAGTCCGCCAACTTGGACGGCTCGTCGCTGAGGTTTCCGGGGAATTGGTCGGTGTAGAAAGCCGAGATTTGGTCACGGAACAGGGGGTTGAGGCCCGCGATCTCCTTGCAGACATTGACAATTTCGCTGGTCACTGCCCGGATGATGGCGCTCTTCTTGTCATGTGGTTCCTCCACAAGGTTATCCACGTTGACTAAGCTGACTGGGTATTTCCGAAGGAACGCAGTCGGCTCGTAATGATCCTTAGGAGCAGGCTCCGCAACGCCTTCCTCGAAGCTAGCCACAACATCACCACGCCTCTCGGCAGCCAGCACCTCCGTCGCTGCAGGTTTGTTCACGTCGCTAGGAGGTATCAAAGACGAGATCTTAATGCGGCGATGGGGATAAAGAACTGCAGTCACACCGGTTGTCTCACCACGGAGTGGGTAAGCGGCCGTGATTTGAGCAAAGACACCGACATCGTACACTTGGTCCATGTTCTCAATGACATCGCCGTCGGCATTCTCATCTTTGAACAGAAAGGCTCCCACGTATGGCTGTCCACGCTTCATCATGTCCTGGATGGCCGCAGCCACATTGGGGTCTTTGATCGTGATGGCCTTGTAGAATCCGGGGAATAAAGGACGCTTGGCAATGGGGATAGCCATCACCTGGGGATAAATATCCGGAACTGAAGGCTTCTGCAAAGCTCTCTCCCCGGAGCCTTTCTTGCCCTTCTTCCCGCCGTCATCGTTGCCCCCGCCATTCGCGCTGCTAGGTTTGGAATCCGAACCGCCACTGACAGGAATTGGCGATGGAGGCTCCGGCGCATTACCTTTGCCTTCCGCTACCTTGGATTGATCTTCAGGAGCTGGCTCTTTCTTGCTTTCTTCTTCTACCGCGCGCTCTTCCTTTTCTCCGTGTGACTTGTCTTTCCGCCGACCGGACGTCCCAGGCTCTAGTGACCCTTGCTTGTCGGAATTCCTGCGTCGGGACTCAGTGCTGCGTTCTGTAGTCTTCTCCTCAGTCACTTCTTTTTCTTCTTTCGGTGTCACGTCATCCTTTTCCTCGGTCGGCGGGGGTTTCTCCTTCCGTTGAGCAGAGCTCGCCGAGAAGGGTCGGAGGGAAGACGGAAGAGAGCGGGAAAGGCGCGCAGAGTTTAGCGACGTTCGAAATCCGGCATTATATATGGGAGAAGCAAGGAACGGCCGAAGGACGAACGGGCGCGGTGTTTGGTGGAGCGCAGCTCTCCAGGGGAGGCTCTGGCCGCGGAGCATGCTACTTACTGGAGTAGTCGATGCTTGGGGGATAATAACGTGGAATTGGATTGGGGGAGCGTACAAAGCTGATATTTGTACGTTGCCGGGTGTGACCAGAGCAGTAGAGACCGTGTAAACGAAAACAAGAGAGAAAAGGCGTCGAAGGTGTAATGTACAAGCGTTGTGAGTTCCGGTGTCCGAATCGCCTGACTGCTTACTGAAGCAGGCGAGAAGCGGCATCATTGAGATCATCGTTCGGAGAATTGAATATCCGATATCGGCTGCCGTGCTTACGGTACTCCGTATGTTGCTCGAAGGTTCCTCCGAGGTCCATCGGACTACGACTACGGACAACGGTAGCCACCCACAACACATCGCAGCAACTGCCTCTGGAACCCGCCTTTTCTTCTGCCAAGCCCAATCTTTCTCGTCTTAACTTGGATTACTTGAGGACCTGTTAAACCTTTCCCAAGCTTCTCCACTCTTCACTTCCAGTATCTTTCTTCTTTCATTTCATTTTTCCTACCCTTTCACGTTCAATCGATCCTACGGTATATGCAATATTAATTTTCCTTTTTCTATCATGAACGCTGCACCCGCCGCATTGCCCAAGGCGGCGGCAATTCCCGCCCGTCTTCTGCGGACTTCGCGACGATGCTCAAACCAAAGCACCGGCATTCGGCAATCTTCTCAGAATCGGTGCTTCTATCTCTCGACGGCTCCTTCAGACAGCAGACGCTTGCGCAATGACTCTTATCAAAAGCATTCTCCGGTTTTCTCCTTTTCGAGGGTAGGTTTTAAAACGTGGAAGAATCTTTGATTCTTATGAGATACTGATCCGTGTCCTATTCTCTAGGAATTCCATGCATCCGCTCCTCTTTCTATCCCCGATCCTTACAAAGTGCTAGGAGTGGACAAAAATGCTTCTGCCGGGGACATCAAGAAGGCTTACTACGGAATGGCCAAGAAGTACCACCCAGATACCAACAAGGACTCCAACGCCAAAGAAAAGTTTGCAGAAGCTCAATCGGCCTATGAAGTGCTTTCCGATCCCAAGAAGAGAGAGAACTACGACCGATTCGGCTCCGCGGCCTTTGATCAGAATGGTGGATTCGATCCCAACGCTGCAGGCGGCGGTAACCCGTTCGCCGGTGCGGGAGGTTTCCATGGCTTCGGAGGCGGTTTCGGCGGTGGCTTCCCCGGTGGATTTTCAGCCGATATCAACTTCGAGGATCTTTTTGGGGCTTTCGCTGGCGGTGCTCGTCGTGGTGGACGCGGGAGACGAGGTGGTCCGTTCCAGGAGTCGATTTTGGTGGGCGAAGATATCGAAGTTCAAACCAGCGTCTCGTTCATGGAGGCCGCCAAGGGCACAGCGAAGGATATCAAGATTACCCCATTGACCGAGTGCGGTACTTGCAAAGGTGATGGATTGAAGAAGGGCGCCAAGCGATCGCAGTGCCGGCAATGTAACGGCTCTGGAACTCGTGTTCACTTCATGCAGGGCGGGTTCCAGGTCGCGGCCACCTGTGATGCCTGTGGCGGTAGCGGACTCATTGTGCCTCGAGGCTCCGAGTGTAGCTCATGCAACGGTAACGGTGTGGTGAGAGACAGGAAGACCGTCCATATCGATATTCCCGGAGGTGTCGAGGATGGAATGCGCTTGAGGGTCGCTGGTGAAGGTGATGCACCCCCCACGGGAACTAACGCGGCTCCTGGCACTCGCACTCAACGTGGTGACCTCTATATCTCCATTCGCGTTGCCCCCGACCCCCGATTCAGCCGCTCAGGCTCCGATATTCTGTACACAGCGTCCATTCCCCTCACCACTGCTCTCCTCGGTGGTGAAGTGACTGTTCCTACCCTGGATGGCGAGGTGAAGGTTAGAGTGGCCACTGGTACGGGAACTGGCGACCGGATCACACTTTCGGGAATGGGAATGAAGAAGCTTGGTGGACGCGCTCGGGGTTTCCACGCATCGGGCGACTTGAAGGTGGAGTTCAAGGTGGCCATGCCGAAGTACTTGACTGCCAACCAGCGAACCATTCTCGAGGTTCTCGCCGAGGAAATGGGTGACAAGACCGCCAAGCGAACGATGGACTTTGGCAAGGACACGTAGGTACCTTCTTGGTGTATTTTCCGCTGACTTGGATGCTGACAAGCAAAAGCAGCTCTGCTCCCGAATCCGGTGCCTCGGCTAGGGAACCTCCCAAGAATGAAGGGTTCCTCAAGTCCGCCTGGCACAAGTTGATGAACAAAACCGTGGATGGTGAGAAAGAGTCCGGGGAGAAACAGTCCGGTGACCAAGGCAAGAAGGACTCGAACGACGACGACAAGAAGTCTTCCGGCTCAAACTGATGGGCTATGTAATGGCGACGAGTGAATTCCTAGAATTTTTTATATTTTCGATCATGTATATTTCGACATCATAGCGCCGGCGAGTTGGGGGTTGTTTTGCTCTTCTATATGCTGGGATCTTTGTACCATACTTCTTTGGTGGACAATTCTTGGATGTTGGGTCAATAGACTTGGGATGGTGATCTTGTACAGTAGTCGTATAGCACGCAAAACATCTCTACTTCTATTACTCACCGGGTCATTTGACGTAGAATAAGATGGGAATAGTCGCAACCCTTGGTAAGACAGCGGGAGTAATCCCGATAAGCTTCAGCCATGAACATAATGCTTTGTTATAGATTCGGGGGTTCTGATTCGAATATTTCGTCTGGGAAGCTTTGGACCGGCGCGTGTTAAGGGCCAGTCAGGCACCCAACCAGACGCCTCAGGCTGCATTGCGGATGTTCTGCATGGCGCCTGAAGATCGAGCGTCATAGCAACTTAGCAACTTCCTAAGATTGAACCCTTCCCCCTTGACTTAACTACTTCAACGCTCAGCCTTCGAAGAAAAAAGGGGGAAGGCCTCATTTCATTTCATTCCATTCTTCTATAACAACTGACTCCAACGAGGATAACTTGAAATCCTTCCTTGTCTTATCTATCATCGTCATCATCAGACGGAGTTAATATCTCGTCTCTCCCCCGCCCAAGCGCCCGGCCCATACCGACGTTAATTAACCCCACAGTTAACCAGAACCACCGCTCCCATCACAGCTGACTGAACTGCCTAACTTACACAGCTCTCTGACTCTATCGCCTTCGCGTATACCATCCTGCCGGCCTTCTGGTTCAATATTTGATGGGAGCTGTCGCTCCTATCTAGCCGTCAACATGGTTCAGTCGCCGATGCTTTCGTGTCCGCTCAAGCAGACCAACGAGATCGATTGGGTGCGACCCCTCAAGGACTACATCAGACACACATACGGAGAGGACCCCGAAAGATACAGTCAAGAATGCGCCACCCTGAACAGGCTACGACAGGACATGAGGGGTGCTGGGAAAGATAGCGCGACGGGTCGCGATCTGCTTTATCGATATTATGGACAGCTGGAGCTGTTGGATTTACGGTTCCCGGTCGATGAGAACCATATCAAGATCTCGTTCACCTGGTAGGAAAGCTGACGAACAAATGCGATGATGTTCCGTCGACTAACACCCCGATTCTCTGGAAATAGGTACGATGCTTTCACGCATAAGCCAACGTCGCAGTACTCCCTCGCCTACGAAAAGGCATCCATCATCTTCAACATCTCCGCCGTGCTATCCTGCCATGCTGCGAACCAGAACCGCGCTGAAGACACCGGTCTCAAGACGGCCTACCACTCCTTCCAGGCGTCTGCCGGCATGTTTACTTACATCAATGAGAACTTCCTTCACGCTCCGTCGACGGACCTCAGTCGGGACACCGTTAAGACGTTGATCCACATCACCCTTGCTCAAGGACAGGAGGTCTTCTTGGAGAAACAGGCGGCGGACCAGAAAAAGCCCGGATTCCTGGCCAAGTTGGCTAGTCAAGCAGCCTATCTCTACTCGCAGGCGGCAGAAACGATGCAAGACTTCGTCTCCAAGGGCATCTTCGAGAAGGTCTGGTCGATTGTAGTCCAAGCCAAGGCTTCGCATCTAGCGTCGGTGGCATCCTACTATCAGGCCCTCGCAGACGACGAAAGTGGATCGCATGGCGTTGCGATCGCACGGCTCCAACTCGCGGACAAGCAGTCGACCGCTGCTCTCGGATGGGCCAAATCCTTCCCATCTTCCGTCCCTGCGAATGCGAATCTCACCGCAGAGGCCGGGACAAGTCTACAGGAACTTATCAAACACCACCATGTAAACGTGCAGGCAAAGACGACGACTTTGATCAAGGACAATGATTTCATCTACCATCAACCCGTGCCGAGCGAAGCTGGTCTGTCGGCTGTCGCAAAGCTTCCCGCGGCCAAAGCCATCCCAGTGAGCGAGCTGTATCAGGGTCAGGATATCCAGCGGATCATTGGGCCGGATATTTTCCAGAAGCTCGTGCCGATGTCCGTCACGGAGACAGCTAGTCTGTACGACGAAGAGAAGGCGAAGTTGATCCGAGCAGAGACCGAGAAGGTGGAGACTGCCAACGGCGAGATGGCCGCCAGTCTGGACTACCTCAAGCTGCCCGGCAGTTTGAACATTCTCAAGGGCGGGATGGATCAGGAGATGACCGTTGATGAAGAGTTTCGACGCTGGTGCCAAGAGCTTGCGGGCCACAAGCCGTTCTTCAAGGCCTTTGACGAACTCCAAGAGCGCAAGGCGGAGGTTACGGCAAATCTGGACCATTGCTCCAAACAGCTCGACATGGAAGAGAGTGTGTGCGAGAAGATGCGATCCAAGTATGGCGCCGACTGGAGCCAGCAGCCAAGTGCCCGATTGACCACCACCCTTCGAAGTGATATCCGAAGCTATCGGGATACGATTAACGAGGCCAGTGCCAGTGACGCGCAGCTCCTTTCCACTCTCAGACAGTACGAGGCCGATTTTGATGAAATGCGATCGGCTGGCGAGACCGACGAGGCGGATGTGCTGTTCCAGCGGGCGATGATCAAGGTCGGGTCAAAGCACAGCAAGAGCAAAAGTGGTCCTGCCAGCCCCTATAACTCTCCTCCGGAGGGCAGCTTGTTGGACGAGGTATACGATGAGGGCAACATGTCCGTGGCTGACCAGATCGCCAAGGTCGAGGAGATCTTGAAGAAACTGAACCTGGTCAAAAGGGAGCGGGCACAGGTCCTGAAGGACTTGAAGGAAAAGGTAGGATTATGGCTCCTTTTTCGGATAGACAATCGATGCTCACGAGATGCCTAGGTGCACAACGACGACATTTCGAATGTCCTCATCCTGAACAAGAAGTCAATCACCGGCCAGGAGAGCCAGCTCTTCGAAGCCGAGCTGGAGAAATTCCGTCCACATCAGAATCGGCTGCTCCAGGCCAACCACAAGCAAGCTGCATTGATGAAAGAACTCACCAAGACGTACGGCGACTTGCTGCAGGACAAGCGAGTGCGATCCGAACAGTCCAAGTACGAGACCATCACCCGACAACGAAACACCGTCATGGCCCGATACAAACAGGTCTACGACGCCTTCAACGATCTTCTATCCGGCATCGTACAAGCGCAGACCTTCTACGCGGAAATGAAAGAGACAGTGGACAGCTTGAAGAAGAACGTCGAAACCTTCATCAACAACCGGCGGTCGGAAGGCGCCCAACTCCTCGCGCAAATCGAACGCGACAAGGCCAGCGGTGCATCGGAGCAGGAAGACCGCGAACGCGAAAAGCTGCGACAATTGATGGAGCGTCTGGCTACCGAACCAAAACCACCGTCAACTGCCCCGTCGAACGCAAAATCCCCGCCTCTCCCTCTAGTCAAGACCGCCAAATCCCCTCCTCCTCCTCCTGCTCCCGGCATGTCGCCGCATTATCCGCCCGCGCCCACGATGCAGCCACCACACACCATCCCTCTCTCCCATTCCCCTGCTCCGTACGCACAGTACATGGCTCCGCCGGGCGCCGCTGCCCCGGCCGTTTCCTACGCGCCCGGCCAACCCTTCCAACAGGGCGCCGCAACCCCTCTGTCCGAAGGCTACAACCCCATGGCGTACCCGTATCAGACCCCCGTCTCTCCTCCACCGACCCAGCAGTTCTTCTCGTCGACGCCGACTCCCTACGGCGGATACGCCAATAACCCTCCTCCGGGGACGGCCCCGTCGCAGTTCGTCCCGCAAGGCTACGTTCCGCCCCCGCCCCCTCCTCGGCCGCAACAGACGAGTTACCCGCCGTCCACCGGTCCGTTCCCCTCGGGACCGGGTGGCTACGCGCAAAGTCGACCCTACGGGACGAGTCAGCACCATAAAACTGGGTCGCAGCCGCAGATGCAGAGTCAGGCGTCCCCCAATGATCTGTGGGCTGGGTTGAATGCGTGGAAATGAGGGGAATCTTGTCAAGCGGTACGTCATGATGTTGACGTTGGAGGGTGGCAAGAGACGATAGTATAGAATAAGATATCTCATGGAACCAAGAAAAAAAAACCCGCGTAGCGATCGGGCTTCGAAGGTTTAAGCAAATGTTCTTGGTGTGTTTCTTTCGGCTAGTGAATCGAGAAGAATCCAATACATGTGAAAAATGCCCTTGAGGTATGTTCCAATACTTGGTTATATTGCTATTAATCCTGTTCGATGAAACTCGTGGATGATTTTCCCGGACGTTGGAGCGGTGGAATAGAACGTTTTCTTTCCTTTTTTTTTATTATCGAGTTCTCTTCTCGTTTATCTTGCTCTATCTAGAGATGGGTCTTGATTTGGCAGGACTTGGTGCAATGAATTGCATTTCGTGAGTCTATTCAAGTATATATAGAAATATGAACAAATTACTCATAATAAAGGAGATAGAAAGATAGATAGGAAAGAAAGAATCATCCACGAAACTGGTTCTATTCATACAAATCCGAGATCCCATGCACAACACAGCCCATCCACATATATAATATAGACATTACCCATTACCGGAGCGAAAATCTTAAGATATACCCAAGATAAAGCAAAGCGAAGGGAAGGGAAGGGAAAGAGAGAAACGGAAATCAGATAGCACCCAAAGCGGTAACAACCATCACGCCAAATGATTGAGTATCCCAGTCCGAGGCACATGCGCCATGCCGACGTCAAGAGAGAACCTCTTTTTTTTTTTTTTTTTTTTTTTTTTTGCTCCAGGCATTTTCATGAAATCCGATGAAAGAAAGAAAGAAAGAAAAAGCAACTAAGCCGAACCGAAACCAGACCAAGTAAGAGCCATTGCAGTATGCACCAACGCCGGGGGGTATCATAAAAGTTTGAGGTAGAGAGGTGTGTCCCCTTTCCGGAAAAGGAACAGGAGACGAAACAAAAATCAAGACAACGCCAAATATGGCCCTGGTCGGGAGGTTTTAGGCTTCGAATGCGACCTAAAGAGATAGCCGTCAACGGCGCGACCAAAGCCACGAAGAAGAGAGAAATCGCAGCCCCCCGATCATGGCTGAAATCGTAACCGGAATTGTCGTCCCCTCCCCTCCTCGCGGACCTTGTACAGAAACCTCGCGATGGCCTCCTGCTCCGCCAGCCCGGCGCTGTTGAAGTGCTTGCGCACGGCCAACGCGAGCTGCTCCTTGCTCACCCTCCCCTGCCCGATGATATGGTTCAACTGATGATCCTTCGGATCCTTGTCGGAGGCGGAATGGAGCCGAGGAGTCAGGTTCCGACTGTGCACACCGTTGGTGGTCGGGGTGGCTTTGCCGCTGTCGAGAGTTTTCTTCGGCGCTGCTGCGCGGGACCCGTTCATTTGGGCTCCGGTTCCATTTTTCAGGGCGGATTGCTGTGCGCGTCGAGCGGCGAGGGAAGTAGGCGATCGGAGGCCGATGCCGCGGGAGAGGAGGAGTTGGGAGTATGGTTTGGAGAAGGCGCTCGGGGTGGATAGTTTGTAGGCGTGTCGGTAGGTGTGGAGGATTTCGAGGGGCAGTTCGGACCAGGGGATCTTGATCAGAGGAAAGGTGTTAGCGGTGATAGGCACGCCCCATGGGAAGTAAGCGACATGTCAATGAGAACATGGAAACCGCCCGATAGACAGGGAGCTGTATAGCAATTGAATCTCATGAGGAAAAAAAAAAAAAAAAAAAAACTTGAAGACGTACTTTGGGAAGATCCTCCGGCTGTGCAACTTCTGGAGCCGGGGCACTCGTCACATTGGCGTTCGCAGCAGCTTTGATCTCTCGATTGGAGACCGAATTCGTCGCCAATGAGTTGCTCGCAGCTTTTCTGCCCTTCGATCCGGTCCCCTTATGCTCTCTGGCGCCGCTGGAAGCTTCGGATCGAGAGTCGTCCACCATGGCAGTCGTTCGCTGTCGCGGGGGAGCCATGGTGAAGAACGGAATGGCGAAAAAAAAAAAAAAGAAAAAGGAAAAAGGAAGGTCGGCTGGTAATGATAGATCTAGAGGCAGAAAAAGCAGACTGACACAGTGCTAGAGTCCACCCTGTCACTGCAGTTCATGCTGATGCCCGAGAAGCCAAATGATTCATCGTCGACGTCGACGATGGGAGAGCAAAGAAACGACTCTTTCTCACTCCGGCTTTGACTGAAGGCGGCATGACGCGGCAGAATATCCAGGCGCGACATACCGTCCGCATAGGGATTAGCGCCGAAGGGTTGAGGGGGCCCAGAGCCCTAATAATTATGTCGTTTCTAGACTAGCCGGAGGAGCGTACTACGTGGTGACATGAACTCATCAGAATGGAGGGGTTGATAGCCCGGATTAGAGACAATTCGGAAGTTTTGAGGGGATTTCCATTTGCGAATGGTCAATAGTGCGAAGGGCAAAGACGACATCTTGCAGGCTGCAGGGCATCCTATATCTGCCAGCTTTTGCGAAATGTTCCCAGGTCATGCTATCCAGCAACATAACTACTGTAGTATAGAAGCTGGCGAAAATCGGATGAATGAGAAAGCTGGTGCTGGGATCAGCCCAGCGCCCTGTGCCAATGCAGGTGCATGGCTGGATGGATGCGGTATAGCCAGTTCTCTTTTCGTCTCTTATCATTCTATGGCATGCAATAATCATCTGGGTGATACGCGATAGTGGTTGTAGTAGTACAATTTACGCAAGACTCAGGAGAGTAGCCGAAAGCTGCAGATTCCAGAATGCACAGGAAGCACCAGACAAACCAGGGGCAAGTATGGCGAGATCGCCTCGAATTGAACTAAATATCTGTTCTTCACAGCCTGGACTTGACGATCCCGGGTCGGTGTACGGAGTAACTTGGGGTGACGCCTTCGGCGGTCCTCTCCCCCAGCCTGCCTATTAAGTAGGAAGCCTGGGGGTCTGGGGGGCGGCGTGGTAAACTCCCGCAACTTAAATTAGTAGCTCTTCTGTTATCAACTTATACTTCCTCCATCGTCCTTACATGCATCTGCGGAACTCTTCCTCTGAAATATAGATATTATAAAAGGTCTTCTTCTTTGGCTTTAGGCTTCTGAAACGGGGTTCTATGGCGAGTTTCTTCTCACCAAGGAAGTAACAAGATGATGAATACCATGTAACGGCCCCAAGGCCTGGCCTGCAGCCTGGTTCTCTGCGTCATGGATCATCATTGATCCACGTCACGTTATTGGTTGTGGTTGATCGACGGCCTGTAAGGTTCCTTTCTTCCCCATGCTTGTCATTCCCGTGTACGCTACCTAGTATAGATTAATAGAGAGGTATTGATCAGTATTAGCCGAGCACCATCACAAACCAAATCGAAAGCAGCCGTCAAAACGGGGATCCGTCATGGACCTCTTCTCTTTGACAAAGGCCGATGACAAGGAGCGGGAAGCTATATTTGAGGCTAAAACGAAACTCATTGCCGACCTGGATGCGATCTTCAGCGAACTTGAAGACAGCGACTCGGTGTCCCTCGAGCCTGAAGTCTATGGGAGCTTCAAAATTAAGTGTGAGCCTCTTGACTTCAAGGAAGATGGTAGCTATGCAGATGGGACACCCGAGCCAAACTTCTTTTCACCTTACGAACAAACGGAGCTCGAGAAACACCCTATCGTCACACCAACTGATGACTTAGTCCAAACTCTCCGACGCTGGGAGACGGGCCTCGCCGAAGCAAATGGGGGGGCACTTTGTCTGCCTATTCTTGAATTGGCTCTTTGACGGATTTCCAAGAAAGAACACTGAGGATGACGAAGAACGTCTGCAAGACCTTACAGATTGGGCTAACCCGTCAGTATCTGGGTTCCCCCACCAGAATCGAGAACGCTACTGATCATTATTCTCTGTGTAGCAAGCACAACACGACCGTCTTGGACGAGTGGTTCTTCCCGAGTCTCTTCTACACCCCCGCCTTCTCACCGGTTGACGTCTGGAACGCAACCAAAGAATATCCACATGCCATGTTCACAATCCAGCATGACGGCAACATCGAAGAGACCGATAATCTCTTACGCGGAGAAGTGCTTGCAATACTCGGGGCAACGATTACGCGCCTGGAATTGCCTGACTTCTTCAGAACTATGGTTATCCCGGTAAGCATCACATCCCCGAAATTGTCGGTCCACAACCTTTTGATTCTAAAGAATAACGTCTCTTTCCCTGCAGGTCATCGTATTCTCAGCGGTAGGTAAAAACAAGGCTAGAATCCTCCAGGCTTTCTTTGATGGGAACGAACTCGTCATCCGTAAATCGGCCCTGAGAGATTTCTCGAGCAAAGCAAAAGCAGACTTGTCGATTCCATTGTTTATGCAGGGGATGGCCAATACTCCATGTGGTGTCACCAGCACTCTTCCACTGAAGTCTTAAAGGTACGGGCAAAAGGTTGTCTTGTCTTCCTCCGTAAACATCGCGACCTGCTGCTGGCGCAGATTCATCTCTTATCTGTTTCATCTTTGTTGCTCCATCGCTGGTATTTTCGGATCCCATAATCTAGCTACATAATTTGTATTTGGAGTGACGCTATTCAAATGGACTCATGCAGTAGCAGCCTTGTGCAGATCTTGATTCGTGGAAATACACATGTGAATATTTAACAGTAGAAAGCAAACAAACGGGGCTACCTGAATTCTATTTTCTCTGGAAGTCCGATTGCCATCGCCGTCCTGCGGCAACGACCACAAAGGATCATCTACTCTGTAGTAAGAGGGGAGTAGTGTATATGATGCAGGTGGTGTTACGCAATTAGAAATCACCACTTGCGCAATTAGAAATCATGCAGCCAAACAATGTATGCAATTGCAAGGATCTACTACAATTATACTCCGTACATTCTGTTTTGTTGAAAACGTGGGGTAGCAAATAGTTTATAATATATCCATGTGCTTGGCACTGCGATCTCCATTGGATATCTATTATCCACAGTGAAAATTTCAGTGGCAATCTTTTCCCAAAGCCATGTTTTGGTCGGGAAATTTCCGGGTCAAGTGGAGACTCGAGCTGGCTGGCCGCTGGAGATCTGTCATGACACGTGACCTGACCCACGTACCTATTACCGCCATCGGTCCGCCATTACTCCGTAGCTCCCGTTCGGTACACATTTACACAACAACAATTTTATATCGCGATCAAGATCATCATCCGACTTCTTGCAGTCGGAGTGAGTCGAAATCAGATCTCCTCTATAAATAGAAGTGAAGTGATGGGTCGTGTATGTTACCCATAACCTGATACTGAACTTATCAGAAGAGTATACGGTTACGGTATTCTGCCGAGGTTCTCTAGTCAGTGGAACGAATCATAGACCTAAATGCTAGGACGTGCAATGAAGTGGGAATTAGGGAATTTTGTCTATCATCATCTATCTCTTTGTCTATTATTATCTATCTCTATGTTTATCATCATATATCTCTATGTCTGACGCATGCAAAGAAAAATGTAAACATCGTTCGCAGAATGCAGGTGTATCTTTTTTTCGCCAAGCCAACAGCCCCTATCCTAGCCGTGGCGATCAGTCAATGTACTTGGGAAGCGTCTTCATAATGCCGTCCCGGGCAATGTCCTCCATAGCCGTGGTGATCTCCCGGAGGAACCTCTTGTCGCCGCGCAAGTCGTCACCGAACAGCTCCTTGATGCTGAGCAGCGGGGCCGGGTTGGTGCCTCCCGCGCGAGCCTTGGCCTGGAGCTCCTCGCGCATCGGGTCGTTGACCTCGAACGGCTTGCCGCTGTCGTCGACGCCGTGAAGGTAACGGAACCAAGCGGCCGCGACGAAGCACAGGCGGCGGAACGGACCAGTCACCCAAATCGCCTCGGCAATCGACGGCATGATGAACTGCGGAATCTTGCCCGAAGCGTTGAGGCAGATGCGGGGCAGCTGGTCCCGGATTGCGGGGTTGGAGAAGCGCTCGATGAGCGTGTTGCAATACTCGTCAATGTCGACGCCCGGGATCTCGGGCAGGAGCGGCTTCACCTCCTCCTGCATCATCTGCCGCACGAACTTGCGGAACAGCGGGTTCGCCATGACCTCGTGCACGTATTGGAAGCCTGCCAGCTGACCCGGGTAGCCCAGCGCCGAGTGACTGCCGTTGAGCAGCCGCAGTTTGTGCTTCTCGAACTGCTCGACGTCGTGGACGTTCTTGACCACCTGGACTCCGACCTTGTCGAATGGTGGGCGGCCGTCGGAGAACTGGTCCTCGATCACCCACTGCGTGAAGGGCTCCGTGACGACGGGCCATGCGTCCTCGATGCCAAAGGTGTCTGCGAGGGCCGTTTTGTCGGCGGCTGATGTCTGCGGTGTGATACGGTCGACCATGGAGTTGGGGAAGGCGCCGTGCTCGTGAATCCACTTGGCGACCTCGGGGTTGCGCAGGCGCGCAAACGACTCGAGCATGTGGCGCGTGATGGAGCCGTTCTTCTGCATGTTGTCGCACGACATGACGGTGAAGGGCTTGAGGCCTTGCCGGTGGCGCCGGGCCAGGGCGGCGTAGAGGAAGCCGAAAGTGGTGCGCGGCGCCTTCTCGTTGGCCGGGTCGAGGTCGAACCGAATGTCGGGGTGCTCGCTTTGCAGCTCGTGCGTGTTCTCGTTGTAGTAGTAACCGCTCTCGGTGATGGTAAGCGACACGATATGCGTATCGGGGTGCGCCATCTTGGCGATGACGGCCTCGCGATCGTCAGGTGCAAAGAGATAGGAGTTGATGCTGCCAACCACGTGGGCAAAGCTTCCCTTGGCCGACCGCTCAATGACGGTGTAGAGGTGGTCCTGCGATCCCAAGGCGTCGCGCATGGCGGCGTCGAAGGGCTGTAAGCCAACACCGCAAATTGCGTAGTCGCGAACACCATGTTTCTGCATTAACCGGTCGACATAGACAGCCAGGTGAGCTCGGTGGAAGCCGCCGACGCCGACGTGGACGATTCCCTCCTTGACGGCGCCATCGCGCTGGTAGGTTGGGACCTTGACCTGCGCCTCACCTGCGGCCGAAATTTGCAACAGGTTCTTGCTGTTGAGCTTGAAGATGAGCTTGTGGGGTGCCATTGTGATTAGACAATGGCAAAAAGAATAAATGACAAGGGCGAGCTCAGGAGTGATAAAAGGGTTTTGCGGTGGCTAAAATGACAAGTGCGTCACCGCTAGTTTGAACCTGCTGATCATCAGAAAATTTTTTATGGAACAGCGTTACATCATGCGGCGGGATTAAAAGAACCTTTTAACTCCTTTTACCTATTATTTTTATCATCTTTAATCTTGTTATCAACACAGGATATTTATTCTTTTCATCTTCCTATGATGTTATGTCAGACGGAAGGGTAATTTACTGTTGCCACCACCACCGCCACCAACCAATATCGCAAATTCGGATAAGCTTTAACTTTGGCCGAGTTCTGGTTCTGATGAAAACTTTGCTCTGGAGATTATGGAGGAAGCTGGCGCGCAGGTCCATGCAGATTATAAGCAGTAGGTAGCCAGCAAGGTACCAACCATCGAAGATGGTCAGCAAGGTGGTCGGGAAGGTGGTCGGCAAGCTAGACAGCAAGGTGGTCGGCACGGGGTTCCATGCAGATGTTCCAGATATGCCTTCTAGCATGACGGGGACTATTCTGATGGCCCATTTGGATAGTTTAAAAGGCTTCAAATTCAAAGGGTTTGATTGCATTAGAATTTGTAAACAAAAAAAAGGGGGCAATTTACTATCTAAGTCATTAAGAATTTCTTCAAGGGATTTGGTGGTCATGTGGTTAGGCGGTTGAGGGAACTAAACTACTTTCAGATAGGCCTGTAGGACCGGGTAGTTAACTATTTTCTTAAGGATCCCTCATTAACTATAGAACTATTCAGAGCAGGTAGACTATTTACAGGCTATTTTAAGGCACCATAGCAACTACACGCTTGGCTAGTGATACAACTTTCATGATGCTGCCTGAGGTTGAGTAAAAGCTTGCTGAATACCAGGTCCAAGATTCTCATGATTAACGATATCAGAGCATGTCAGAGCCCATGAGGACCCTTCAGCAGCATGCACAGTTTCTTGTGGAAGGTCCTTCTGTTTCCAATGAGAGCGTTATCCACGGACAAACCATCAATTGGGTCCCACACCTTTCTCGCTTTTGGACTCGAAAATTCGACCGAGCTTCTTGTTTATCCGAAGACGTCGAATCTCAGAGACGGCTCAGAGAAACCTGTCTCTCTCCCGTGATGGTAACAAGTGTCTTATATCAGCGGCCATTTTGATCGTGAAACCACCAAGGGGGATGCATCCGCACCTTGAAGAATTTATCAAAGCCCTCAACTGGATGCGCCCACATCATCCCATCCGGTCTTGGTCCCCAGGAAGCTGGTGACATATGGGACACCATCACTCACTATTTCCCTTCTCTATGCCTTATGCCAGAGATGATCAATGAGCCGCGAAATGCCCTCACGCTGGATGTCTCCCTGCATTCCCAGTTTCGTAGGTGCGGCATAGCCCTTGAGCCTGAGGGACGACAACATACGTATCGGATCAAGAATTACGAGCCCTTCTCTCAGTACTGTCCTACTTCTACCTTCGTCTGGCATAGTCAGCTTTACCAATCATGATCCTCGCTATGAGCTGCCGAGTCCGATTCTGCTCGAATTGCTGCCTCGGCCCTATACAATCTGCTCTTACCAAAGAAAGACTTCAAGAGTCAACACAAACTAGGAATACAGCTTTTTGTCTTGGCAAATATCTGCCTTTGAAGGTAAATGTTAAAGTGTGGCTATAAGTAGATCCACATCTCTATCTAGACTTACGTATCACACCTTTAAAAAAATTCTTACACCACACTTAATCCATTTTCTGTTCATTCTCCTTTAGGGGCCATAATATAGAGGCGGGAACAATACAGGATCACTTAATTTATTTAGCTTTTAGGGGTTCTCTTCCGTTTCAATGGATAAGGAGATTCACTGAAATAAACCATTAATCCACACCTTATACTTCAGTGACTTGCAGTAGCTGCTCCAGTCTAAGAGCTTGTACCTCAAAAGCAATAAAAGCTTTCAGCTAGTGACTGGCATGCCATACTTGATGATGCTGTGGCAAAGCTCTCTTTATTGAAGGAGTTTTTTCCGACGTGATCAGTCTGGGGTGATACTTGTGGCTGATTAGAGCAATACTGCCCAATTTCAAGAACTGCATATCTCTTAGGGACCGGAGTCAAATCTGATCCAGAACGATGGTTCCTACGCGCGATTAGTATAAGATAGCTGATATTACCCTATTGTAAATCATTGCAACAGCAAAATCAACTTCACGGTCAGATGCTAGACGCTGGCTGTAGGAGATACGGAAATAATAGCTGCTCATTCATCACGCAATAACGACTGCATTTTGCCATCTGGCCATTCGTATCAAGTTTCAAGAGACTGTCAAGGACCAAAAAATGTAATGGGCTTCCGGCAATGTCACCGGTGTCTATTATCCAAAGTCGAGCCCGGTCGTGGTTCCGCATCGTGATAAATATTGAAGATGTTATCCGCGTGGTAATCGCCTCCAGACTAGATATCTGCCCCCTTATACTTATTCCGAGTGATCCCGGCAACTATTGACCCCCTTCCGATAGCCGGGACGAAGCAAAATGCCCGACCCGATGAAAATGAGGATGAAAGGCTGCGAGCAGGAAGGCAGATTCGGCCGATTTGTACCCCCATCCGAATTCCCACTCTTGCTGGTCATTGGGATTCTGGCGTCGGTATCGTATCGTCTGCTGTTGTTACTGGAATGAATGCCTTGAGACTGAAGATTTTCCGCAGGAGCGGCGCACCAACACATCATGTTCGCCCACGTAGATGGCGGTGCTGGCCCTCGCGGATGTACCATATCTGTCTGGTATGTGGTAGTTTAGTGGGGAAGGCGAAGTTAAAAGTATTTATTTATGATGGCCCGCGGCGATGGTGAAGATGTCTAGATTTATGCACGCTGATTAGCAGGGCTTTCCAACTTCCTGCTCTTGATCTGGGCTTTGATTAGAAGCGGGATGGGGATGGCGAGCATGACGCTGTCCGACGGGAGGATATATTGAATACCGCTTGGGTGATGGAGTAGTTTTGGTATATGGCGCATTGTATGTCTTGTACGGGCATCGCCTAGTATTGGGAGAAGGGGGCGGCAGTAGACGGCGTAGTAGGTGATTATAATGACGAAGAACCCAAGGACGACCGACGTAGCCGGCGAGAATAGAATCTTCACGTAGAGATTTACTGCGAAGGTTTCTTGGTCATCCTCCAGTAGAGTATTAACATGTAAGCTTTGACGCCCTAGGTGGAAAACAGCATGCACTGTTTCCAGTCCGATCACAATTTTACTACCGTATATTCATTCGATCCTGAACTTCCTGCGGATCGGATCGGCCAGGACCTTGCCATAGTCCGCCGGAGATACTTGGATGAGAATTAGTAAGGTGGTATATATAGATCATCTGTCATGGACCAGGGTCATCAGTATAGAGCGCTGTATAGAACCCGGGGACTAGGAACTCATAAATTTCAAAGTCATAATATATTCATCGACTATATATCGATTTGTCAAATTAGCGATGTTTTCCCCTTAGCGAGACTACTCCTTAAGACGACATACCGAATAGGCGCTTGATGGATCCATTGGCGATGAGTCGTGATATATACCCTTGTCTTATTAGAATGGAGTCGATGACGAACATTGCTAGATAGGACATACATTCTCCCGATATATAATATGATTGATTGCAATGCTCCAAAAGACTATAGCTTCTGTAAGCAGCTGCTGGAGACACGTTTCCCATCCTGACGCACGGCGCGACAAGCAACCTGGGGACGAGGGGAGTGCGATCAAATCAGAGTGCTACATAGTCAACTTTTGGAGCCCATTCAAGAAACTGAGACGGTTGCAAGAAAGTATTCAAAGTTGGTCAATAGTCGGTCTGTGTAAGCGAGAAACAGCCCTTTCGCACTTGTCACGCAATATTTTGTTTCTTGGTGTGTAACCATTTCAAGGTTACCCAATTGTGGCCACCATAGCTCTCGCATCATGTCACGGAATCGAATGCACAGGAAGCACATCGCAGACCAAGCCAGGGGCAAGTATGGCGAGATCGCCTCGAATTAAACTACATATCTGTTCTTCACAGCCTGGACTTGACGATCCCGGGTCGGTGTACGGAGTACGGAGTACACCTTTTGGAATTGGTAAAGTCTGGGTACCCTACAGATACGTCGCGCATTTTGTTCACCGCTACGAAATCATCCCGCGTTCAACATCGCCCCCAAGGGGAAGGAGAAACCAGGAACAAGGAAAAGACAAACCACGAAGAAAGAGAAGAAGAAAAAAGTTTTTTCTCCTTGCCTCAGGCCTGGCCGCTGTACAGTGTATGGGGTACGGAGTAGCATCTGTTACAAATGGTTTCGGCCCCAGACCGCGATTGGGGTCAGACGGTCAGACCACGGGTCTGGTCTCGGGATAGATTCGGGAGCGCAACCACCCAACCCCTGCAACCCTGAGGATTCGGCTTCGCCGAACAACGACATGCCGAGCCGAGGATTCCCCAGGGGAAGAAGGCGGAGGAAGATAGCTTCACCGAGGATGCCCCTTGGGGCCCCTTGGGGGTTGCGCGGCATGGGAGAAATGTTTTCGCCTGCAATATCCCTCTCAAGGGCTCCGCACTGGTGAAAAAAAACCTAGGGAAAAAAAAAAAACAGGCCGGGAATATCCCGAAATCATCCGAGATTTCGCGAGAGGGTCTGGGCTCTGCAAAGGACCCCGGATGGTCGACGGTCTAGGTACCTGAGCCCGGGTAGTGGCGAGCTATGTCTCTGTAAGTGACAAGTGTATTTACTATTTGTAAACCTTGAGGGCGGGAGATACGCGGCACTAATGGCAAAGGCTTGCCCTTGCCCTCCCCAGAGGGCTCAACCATGCACATCATGAGCCAGAAGCTGAGATGACGCAATCCGGCGGCCTTCCTCCGTGGTAGTCGGCCTCACCTTGCACCTTTGGCAACAGCGCCTTGGGGAGGGAACATAGTCTAATAGTTAGATGGAGCAAAAAATTTTTTTCCTTATGCAAGAGAATTGTGAGAAATTGTCGGGTATCATTTATTGTTGAGTAAGATAAAAAAAAACGGATTGTGTGACATTTCAGCGGTCAGAGAACAGAAATCGGCATTCCTTCCGTGGAGGTCATGGATCAGACTTTTTTTTCTCCAGAGTCGATTCTTGCGTAAGTGGCTCGCACATGTGATTTTGTGGGTGCCCCAGGCCAAAAAGCAAAGCACGTGAGAAAAGGAGTGGTCACTGGTCCAGTGGAGTGCGGGGCATTTTGCGAATTCTCTTTGTCAGCCGGTGTACGCAAAGAGTCAGGAGCAACAAGAGCAACAACGATTAGTCAATTCGCTCCAGCTGATCCCAATCACCGTGTGAATTGGGTAGGCAATGATAGCGTCTTGTACCCTGATACTTACATATAGCCGGACCGTGTTTCTGTTAAATCTCCTTATTCTTAATCATCATCGCGGCCAGGTCTATTCTGCTTGTTGAAGACTTCAAGTTCTTGTCTGACTCCCCAGCTGCGCCCAGTCTCCACCCCACAGAGTGGCGGGATCAGTGGACTGAAGATTCTGCCTGACACACGTTCACGTTGTACTCTAGTAGTCTGTAACTTGCAATTTCCCGCTTCTGGGTCTCAGGGGCAGCGGGCTTTATGGTCTTGCAATTTTCTAGGCAGCTGGGTATCTTCGTTGGTCGGTAATTATAGAACATCGAATGGGCGCTCTGCTTCGGAGCAACGTGTCATGATCTCTCGCGAGTCGCGATACGACCGGTGGCGCTACGTAGCCTCTCAGCTGTACTTCTGGTGTGCACTCCGTATCAACAAAATGAACCCCTTAGAAATGATTATACAGGATACTCCGTAAAAGACGGATAAGTGTTGGCGGAGCTTCCTCGTTCTCATCCGACACGGAGGTGGTGATTCCAGCAAATAACCAACCTCGAATCTGGCGAATCGATCAGTGGTCTGATAAGGAATACTATCCAACCGCCCATTCTTCAGGGTTCCAATTTGCAGCCATGGAGTTCCTTGATAGGCTGATTTTCCAAAGTACGTACATACATACTACAAGTACATTCTGATAAAACTGCTGCATTTCCACCAATGGAGGCGGGCGTGTCGCGCATCTTCTGATCGCTTCCGGACTCCGGAAGCGCGGCCCCGCATTACCCTGGGGCGGCTGTGATATCAGAGTGATACACGGTTGCTGACGTGTCTGATTCGCTCCGAACCTCCGTTCCAGAAGCTGTGGATCGCTGATCTCTCTCGCCTTGGCGCTCTGCGGAGGGACGGTGCGTGTCGTTAGGGAAACAAGGGCCGTTGCGTTTGCATCTCAAGTCGGCATCTGCTTTAGAACTACGGTTTACCTAACACTTTCCGCGACCAAGGCCAGCGTTGCACCGGGGAATACCCATCCCCATGACTGATCAGTCACCAGTGTAAGCATTTCCTCCGCGCTTCGACAAATGGTTCGGTATATTCGCCAATAGTCGTCCGTTGTTGCTAGCTGTTGGGCGCATTGGTAAATCCCACTAAGTACTAAAACTTGAGACGAAGGTTGTTTTTGGAAGTTGGGGGTAAGAACTCTTTCCTCCAAGTTCGACATACTTCCCCGGATTCCCCGCATGAAACTCTGCCAAGCATATTGATGTAACAACTCACGAGTACTCGACCGATAGACGACCGACTAAATTCTACGGCTGCTTACGGTCACCTTTTCCAAGGCGATCCCCCCTTTCAGGATTGCGGTCGCGACAAGCCTATCGGTCGAGATTTGAATCGTTGAATCAAGCTGATGGTGTCAGCAAGCATCGCGATTGGGAGGACGGAGCCTCCATCTCTTTTATCCCCGATCCTGGCCGCCGCCAGCAGGCTATTGACAGCGCTGGTAACCTTGTCCCGAGCACGTCATTGACTCTGGGCTTAAAGGTGGCTTGTTTTTCCCCGGCCATCGAGCTTTTGGTACGGTCGCAGGGCAATAAATCATAGTTTTGAGCGTACGGTGGTGAGATCTGAGCCTCGGTGGCGTCGAAAGTCTGCACAATCGCAGAAGACCTCACGAGGATATACCGTACCTTGGAGGCATTCGAGGAATGTCTCCCCCGCAGCAACCATTTCTCGAGCCTTTTGCGGGGTGGGGAAGCGGTTGACATCAGCATTTCGTGCGACATCTACGGTTCAAGGGAGGCCTTATCGCGGAGATCCGAACCAGCGTGATGCGGAGGATCCTTGCGAGTTTCCCAGCAGGGCCTGGAACGCTTCTCACCCAGTAGTGCATTCGCTGATCACCATCGTGCCCGACTTGGTTGCACATACGGGCGTACGCTCTTCTTCTTCATGCGCTGATAAGCGGGCGTCAAGGTCACGGACAGGAGGGCTTGACCGGTCCAAAAACGTTCCTTGTGACGTGTCCGGCGCGCAAGAAGGCAATCACAACAGCTTTTCCGGTGATGAAAGTCAGAGAATGAATACGCATCCATCCAATTCAGAGATGGGAGTGACAACATGCAAGGATACAACTCCCATAAAAACTTTGACTTACCCATACCCCACACTGGAAACAGGCCGCACCATTTCGAATTCGGTCCTTTCCCCCACCCCCTCATCCGATCTCAATTGTCAGTTGTCATGGATTCGCGTGAAGAAACCTTGTTCGCGAGGTTGTCAGGACATAATCGTCCGAGTTTAAAAAAAAAAAAAAAAAAAAAAAAAGCGAGATCGGAGGTTGAAAGGACGTTACATTGTTAGCGGTGTCGGAAGTTGTTGCGTAACATTAACTGCCCGCTCCAGAGATGAGGTGATCCGGACAGGATCCCCCCCGGATTGTCGCCCTTGAGGTCATGTGTTTGGTACATACTTACTCCGCACCAACCGATGATCATGTCACAGGATATTCAGGGACCTTCTCGGTCGTACTTTGAGAACGGCATGTGCCATTCGAAATTGCCGATGTTGAGAAGAGAAAGCGATCCCATAATTATTGATAATTGCTGGAACTTGTGGCGGGGTAAACAAAAAAGGACGAGGCATGGGACCGAGAGGCGGGAAAGTCTGAACTGTGAAGATGATGGCGGGTAAACGGCCCCAGACTACTGGCGGCGATCACCCACCCGGAAGGCACGGCGCCACGGTGCCTTACAGTGGTCCAGTGGACTCCCGTCAAACCTACCCATTCTGGCATTTAACAGGAAGGCGATCATGCGATGGCGATGAGAGCAAGGCCACGTCAAGACTGAATGTCGCTTTTCGTCAAAGTGTGTCAACATTTAGTCATCAGTGAGTCCCGGTATCAAGCAGGCAGGAGAACGAGAACTGGGTTCTCAAATGAGTCACATACTCGGGTGAAGGGTACCGAAATGCGGCGAGTTCATCAAATCCACTCCAAACATGTAGACGATTGTGCAAAGTTTCCCAGTCTGTCGTCCGGTAAGATCTCTGTTCGATCCGAGAGGGGAAGATCTTCAATCTGTTGCGTGTCGATTGCAGAGAAGGAAAGGCAAAGAGAACCCGGAAGAAAGATTCCTATCTTCGTCTTGCGGGGTGCAGAGTTTTATTCCATGGAGAGGAAAGTTGTCGCTTTTCGCTTCCTTCCCGGAAAGAGGCTCATAGAAGGTACCCCCGTCGCCCATGGCGTGAACGCAATTGCAGCTTAATTCTACGAAATGAAACCGGGTAGATTGTTGGCACACAATTTGCCCATTCAGCAGCTGCAAGCTGTCACCGTGATGGTTTCGAGTCTAGATATGGGCGTCGCTGGTAGTGTGATGGTTACATTCGTCATCCGTCGTGGCGCCCCGCCAGTCGACTTCGCACTGAGGAAACGTCCAGAAGCATCCTTTTGGAAGTCAGTCGGGTAGGAATGAGTTGGCAATGACTCATATTGAATCTTGCTCGAAGCCTGAGAATGATGAGAACATTGCGTGGAATAATGAGCTGTACGGTGTACATTTTCAAATGTAAGTATGGTGTCGAAAGTCAGACCGGTCCGTAGTTCGGCAAAATCCGGGTAATTGATCATGGTTTGCGGGATGTCCCTCCGCGTATTGCCTCTCTCTGGGGAAATCGGGAAGGGAGGGGTCTAGACACGTACTTCTTTCTGCCTTGACTTGACGTACCTAAAAGGTCACTCCCACCAGTCTCAATAATCTATCCATGTACCCGGCAGCAATAGATAGAGATAGACGGTCATACGGAAATCTCCAGAATCAGATCGACTTCCCCCATGGAGGGGGTGAGTTCTTGACTTATTTGGAAGATTTCGTGACATCTTACCTCCCCCTTGGAGTTCTTGTCACCGGTGCCTATCTATTCTTTCCCCTTTGGGAATGTTTGAAGCCTTGCTGAGGACCTCCGGGTCAAGGGGGGAAGTATGCGAACTCGCCGATCCTGATCCGGGGATAGCATCTGTCCTATCAGACAGAGCAAGACGGTCACGATATCGCTGCACGCCCCTGAGAAATCGTCGTCCTAAGTTCCCAACGCAAGAAGTGGGGACTGCGGGGGCGAAGTTCGACCTACTCTTACTTACTCCGGACAATCAAAAGCACGTAGGCCTAGGGGAAATGTCAGATCCTCGTTATCGTGCCCTTGTTAGTTACCGCCCGCCGCCCGGTCAGCGCGGACCTCTTCGAGGCGATGGTGATCTGCCACTAAACCACCCGCTGCGACGGCCTCATGCATGCCTTCCAGTTCTTGGATCGCTTCCTTTTTTTAGTTTGCTAATAATGGACTTTCCGACTTATCTCTCGCGTGATGCCTGCTTCGGTCGAGAAGTAGTCAGGGGTCGAATTTCGACTCTGTCGCTCTGCTGTAAACTTCTTGCAGCGTATCTCTTCGGGTTCGGCAAAATCGTCATTTCCACGAAGAAAATATTATGAGCCAAGAATTACCAAGCAGAAATGCAGGTCAAGAGTCAAGTGAAACTGTGAAAGTCATTCATTCATGCCCATCCGTTGTTGTGGCGGGAGGGCGTTGCCGAACAGCCGTGTCATTTCTTGCTTTTTTTCTTGTCCTTCTGGGCAAAAAGCTCGGTGCAACATCAGTGCCCGAGAGTGGACGGAACAAAATGGCTCAAGATGAGAAAAGAGCGAGCCAGCGCCGGGGAAAGTCCGGCTATCTCGTTGAGTCGTTATCCTCCGCCGGTGAATGGGGAAGATAAAGGGGGTAAAAGTACAACAAAGGGAAAGGGCAATGCACTCGACTGTGGATCTGGGGATTGCGGAGGTCAATTTTCAATGGCGCAATTTCTTGTCCTTCTCCGGATTTCGACTTGCGATTTTATTTTATTTTTCATGTGTGTCGGATTTCGTTTTCCCACTCTTAGTCTTATCTCTAATATCTATAGACGAGGAACGCAGGGCCCATGGTGAAGAAGACATGGTAGCTAGTCCAGGGGCCGAACACACCAGATATCAAGTAAGGTGGGCACCTTATCCGTGCTTCCCTGCTAGGTGTGCAGCCACCGATCCGATACAGTTTGTCCATTTCATCGGCAGAGTAACGGTAGTTACGGTACTCCGTACCTTTCATCTGATATACCCTGTCACGAGTAGTTATTAGGTGATAAGTACGCCCCTATCGGGAACTCTACTCGAGTTCAGGCGCAAAATCCGTGTCTCTCAGTTCAGTGTGTTGGACAAATCGCCATGTTCCAAGTTCCAACATAGTTGTCACAGAATGGTGTCACCCTAACCGGAATTGTCATCATGCTACGTACTGCTGCCAGCTGCCCTTGTCACGGTTAATTTCTTCCGAGGCTGGAGGCATACCAGTTTATCAGGTATCAGGTATTGTCATAGTAGATATTGTCGTCGAGTAATTACCTACCTGGCTGTTGAGTGTTGTGATCTGTTGATTATTGTTATTTCTGCAAGGGTTTTCCGTACTTTCCTTTCTGATTGACCGAGGCAGTGCCTTCCGCAAGGTCGACAGTCCGCAGCCGGCGCAGCGTGAGGCTGATGCAATGCTGCTTCACCCCACACTCATAGTTTCCTTTTTACCCGCACTGGGCGTCATCCCGGCTTATTTTCGTGTACCCCAGCCTCAAGCCAGTGGTTGTTCCTTCAATCCTTGGGAGGCGTTCTCACTTCTCAGCTGGTAAATGTGATGGACAAAAGTATGAGGTTATGGATCGATCTCATTCATCATGCTTCCCCGTAGATAGACAAATCATTGCCATCGTATGACCAGAGCATTTGGCCCTGTCCTATCTACGCGATGATCGTGGGAATCGTCATTGGCTTTTTTTTTCTGATCCCTCCCCTTTCCATCTCTCCCTTCCCAGGCCGAACTTGAAGATCCAGCTTTGTCAGTTTCGTGGGTGATCACACGGGTCTGGACTTGGCTGTCTTGAATCTCTCCTGTCAAAAAGGTTTCCCCGGTTGTGCCCCAGAAATCATTATCGGGGAACACATAGAAGTCAAATCCGTGTCGCTTTCGTCATCACCTCATCTAGGCATCATATGCATCATCATCATCGTCACCACCGTCTCTCGCCGATGGCTGCGATGGCTGCGATGGCTGATTCCTCTGTATCAGCTCTTGTCTGTTATTATTCTATCGCCTTGTGACAATGAAGGAACCAGGGTTGAAGATGGAAGCGCCAGCGATATACTTAACCATACCCTGGCCGCCTTGTTTCACTGCGCTTGCGTCGCTTTGCTCCATAATATTCCCTCCGTGTTGCACTATCTGGTCGCATGTCGAGAGAATTCTCCAGATCACCCGCGATAGCCGGTGGGGGGGTGTTGCGCGAAGTAGAGCAGCTAGCACCAGATAGTTGGAGAGGAGAGATATGGAGACGAGTAATAGTGTTTTTACGGGGCACGCACTTTCGGAGAGTCACAGCCACTCCCGGCTGCTCTGCCGCCTTTTCTGGTTCTGCAACTTCGCCCTTTTTTTTTTTTTTTTTTTTTTTTTTTTGTCTGCTCCGTAATAATCCCTATCGGACTAGCCTGCCCCACATCTTTTTTTTTCTTCTCTTTTATAATCTCGGTCACCGTCCTAGTACTGAGTTGGCGAACCAGACGGAAGAACCTCCGAGAAAAGGGAACAAAGGGACCACTGTAAAAAAAAAAAAAACAGTAGAGCGAAAAAAGTGTATCGGAAGGGGTTTTGTGAGAATAATCCGCCATAGCCAGACGATCTTCCAGAGCACGTTGTCGCTTTTTTTTTTTATTTTTTTTTTTTTGCCCCCGTTCCCATCTCCAGTCCACACAGGTGGTTTCTCTGACCTCGCGTTCTCCGAATCGGATAACCCCCCCTCTGTCTTGTCGCCCTCCCCTCCCCCGAATTCTCTTCTCCGTTTCCTTCTTCTTCCCCTCCATTCCTCATTCCATCCCTTCTTCCGACACACACACTCTCTTTTTATTTCTCCTTCACCCCAGATCGGCATCTCCAGATTCTCCTCCTTTTGAGAATTTTTTGTTCAACCCCGACAACTCATTCCTCCCACCACCACCACTGCCAACCCAACTTCTCATCCCCCTCCATCACCATCACCATCACCATCACCAATACCCCAAATCTCCCGGAACAATCGCGGGGATCTATTTGAGTTGGAATTGCAAAGCTTTGGATCAATCACATCTGCATTCACAAGGAATTCCTTGTGATATCGTCGGATCGCCTGTCCCTTGCCAAGGTTAAAAAATTCTGGGGTTTCGTCGGTTGTCGATCGACCACCGCTACTTGCGTACCCCTACGGCGATATCGCCATTACACCTCGGTTCTCTATCCCTTCCCGCCGAAGGCATATCAATCCAGTCGTTTCCCACCTGGTTCCGTCTCAAGTGTGACCTGGAGAGCTTCACATGCCACCACCGGCTTCCTCCGTGGATTTCTCTAATCTACTGAACCCTCAAACGCCCACTGACTCGGGGCGCTCGACCGCATCCCCTTCCGGCACGGTGACTGCTTCCAAGTCGGCCTCTTCAACGCCGTCGGAAGACCAGTCTGAATCTACCATGGCCTCGTCTGTGAGCCTACTGCCTCCCCTCATGAAGGGGACTCGTCCTACGACCGAGGAGGTACGACAGGATCTCCCCCGTCCCTACAAGTGTCCTCTTTGCGACCGCGCTTTCCACCGTCTGGAGCACCAGACCCGGCACATTCGCACACATACCGGCGAAAAGCCTCACGCTTGCCAGTTTCCCGGTTGCACCAAGCGCTTCAGCCGCTCGGACGAGCTCACTCGTCACTCGAGAATACATAACAACCCCAACTCGAGACGCAGCAACAAGGCACAGCACCTGGCAGCCGCCGCCGCCGCCGCTGCCGGTCAGGACAATGCGATGGTGAACACGAGTTCAATGATGCCTCCTCCGAGCAAGCCGATCACCAGATCTGCTCCCGTCTCGCAAGTCGGCTCTCCCGACGTTTCTCCTCCCCACTCGTACTCCAACTATGCCGCTCACATGCGCTCGAATTTGGGACCGTATGCGCGCAACAGCGAGAGAGCCTCGTCAGGAATGGACATCAATCTGCTTGCGACAGCCGCCTCTCAGGTCGAGCGCGACGATCATTTGGGATTCCACGGCGGTGCTCGCAGCCACCAATTTTTCGGCGGCTCCCGCCACCACACCGGCAGCCGTCTCCCATCGCTATCCGCCTACGCCATCTCCCAGAACATGACTCGCTCGCATTCCCACGACGAGGACGACGCCTATGCGCACCGCGTCAAGCGCTCGAGACCCAACTCTCCCAACTCTACTGCTCCTTCTTCGCCCACATTCTCGCACGACTCCCTCTCCCCTACTCCTGACCACACCCCTCTGGCCACTCCGGCTCACTCCCCGCGGTTGAGACCGCTCGGTGCGAGCGAGCTGCACCTGCCTTCGATCCGCCATCTGTCGCTTCACCACACTCCTGCTTTGGCTCCCATGGAGCCCCAGCCCGAAGGACCCAATTACTACAGCCCCAGTCAGGCCCACCATGGCCCCAGTATCAGCGACATCATGTCGAAACCGGACGGCACCCAGCGGAAACTCCCCGTTCCGCAGGTGCCTAAAGTTGCAGTGCAGGACATGTTGAACCCGGCCAGTGGGTTCACGTCCATGCCTTCGTCGACGACCACGTCGATAGCGGGTGGTGATCTGGCAGAGCGATTCTAGCCAGCCACTGAACCTCGGTAAAAAAAAGAGAAAAAGAAAAAGATTTCCTTTAATGTGCACCACGAAACGATCTAGACTTCTTGTGCATTTACAGTGTGGTTTTACGGGCATCAATGGTGTCGATGGGATGGTTCCATTTTTTTTGGCTGTTCGTTCATGCGAGGCGTCAACTACCGCTATAGACTGGTTGGGAAATCTTCTCTTGTTGAAAACTTTTGTGCTGTTTGTCTTATATACACCGAACTGGTTGTCTTCAATATTTTTTTCCTACTTTTTTTTTTACATTCTACTTAACAACTACACTCTTCTTCTGATCTCCTCTCTCGAGTTGAGGCCAAGGCATTGGCAATAGTCATAAAAAATTTCTAACCATACACTTGCACACGCAACTAACTACCTTAATTTTTTCCTCGCGTCCACTACTCTCCTCCCATTACATTTTTCTTATCTTCGATTCTATTCTACCCCTTTCTCATTTGATTATTCATGAGAAATTCAAAACGTTTTTGACTCGATAGACCGCAGCGCCTTTTCTTTTTTCATTTCATGTGTTCAATAGATACAATTACAATACTATCCAATCCAACCAATGGACTTGCAAGGGTCGACGATTCGAACCAATCGTTCCAACTAGAATGTTCCAGACCCCATCCATCCCATCATCTGAATATGAATATGAATATCTTGTGCCAATTCACAAGCTTGTTTGACGGTCAAATTAAAGAGGGGGTGACACCCCGGATTATCACATGGCAAGCGCAAGGTTCAAGTGGACTAACCCCGGTACGGATACGTCTCTTATCATCCCATCACCGGCGATTTGCACGTGAAGATGATGGCCCGTGATGGACGTGACGGACGTGACGTGACATGACCTCATCTTTAAAAGTATGTATTTCCTTGTGACCGGGGCCGTGTTTGGGCATAACTTAGAGTTCATTCCTGAGAATATAGTACGGACTACGGAGTATATATACATGTTATCATAGACAGGGTTAAGTACCTCGCTGGTATTTAATTAATTATTTATTTCCCTGAGAAGAAAAGAAAGGATCAAATGTAACAGCAACTAACAGGTAGTAAGTAGGTACGTATGTATCTATATAACCACCGAGGTAGGTAGATTCGCAACGGATAAGAAGGAAAGAAGGAAAGAAAGAAAGAAAGATATGGATTTGATTTGATGGATTTCGTGTCTATGTATGTATAGTATGTAACTATACATACGATAACTGTTTTCATATAATGACTGAACTTTGTTTTCTTTTCCTTCAGATATCTGTTAACCCGGCATCATCGTCGTCGATCCACCCGTAGTCATCATCTTCGGCCTCGGAATCTTCGTCTTCGTCCTGGCTATCGGCGATTTCGTCCACTTTTCGTTTCCTCTGCCGGGCCGGTGACGACGGGAGCTGCCGTTCCTGTTCCTGCGCAACGAGGACCGGCGAGGTGGGCGGTTTCGTTTTCGTCGGATCGAATTCGCGGAGACCGTCCTGTTTGTTTTCATCGCATGAGCAATTCATAAGATGGTTGGGAATGGCAAAGAGAAGAGGGGGAACGTAGGACGTACTTCCTCGATCAGAAACAGAACCACGTTCTCCTCCTCCACCCTCACATTCAACGCCTTGCCGCCCCTCTTCATCACCTCCGCGAACCTCATCTTCCTCCTCAACGCATCCCCGTCGACGCTCGACGCGAGTAGTAGATCCCTATACAGAACGATCCTCGTGGACACGCTGTTCTCCCACGCCCCGCCCGCCAGAGCCGGATAGAGCGTCGCCCTCGGCTGGCCCCGGATCTTCGTATGCGCCTGGTTGACCACCAGCACGGCCATGCGATGCGCGGCCGCCAGCTTCGCCAGCTGGTTCGCCATGTCGCTGGTGACGTTCCACTTGCGGTTCAGGAGCCATTGCAGTTGCGGTTTGTCGGCGATGCGGCCGTGCGCGAGCCGCGATTTGAGTTCCGTCGGGTTGAGGAAGTACGAGGGGAATGGACCGGAGATGGAGTCGATCACCAGCAGGGTTGTTCCCGGTGGGGGGAAGGATTGGGGTGGGTGTAGCAGGAGGGCGAGTAGGTGGGGGAGGGATGGGGCGCGGAAGTGGACGAGGTTGCAGGTTATTAGGGTGTTTATGTCGTTGATGTCTGGAGGAGGAGAAGAAGATGGGTCTTTTGTTTTTGATGCGAGAAGCATCTCTTTCAGACGGGGTGTTGGTAGTGGAGAACCGGTGTCTGTGGATGGGTTGTGAGCCGTAGTAGGGTAACTGATAACGCAGCAGAGCTTCTACCTACCTATCCAGACCACTTTCCCTCCGGCATAAAGAGCATTAGCTGCGGTTTGCAAACTGCGCCGATTTTTTGCCTGTTAGCTATATGTGGTTTGATATCTACGATTGAGTGACGATTCAAACCTACGCCAGCGAGGTCTTTCCCACCCCCGGAGGCCCAAAGACTTCGGTAACGTGACCACGCAAGACTCCCTTTGGGAGCTGGTCATTCACGTTCACGCTGCCGGAGAGAACATCCAGCGATGCTGGCGAAATGGCCTCGTCGAGTCGTGGGAGACCCGTCGAGATGGCGCCGGGACTGCTCTGCGTGGCCGACGCGTGAAGAGACTGCGACGCGGAAATTGAAATCACGCGATCTATGCAGAAAGATTAGATATAGAATCATAACTTAAGGTAGACGCTTTGAGGGTAGATTCTTTGAACTAATGATAACTTACTGGTTTCCGGGCTGTCGAGGCCCAGGAAGTCCTGCGTGCTCATCGTTCTTCCGTTGTTCGATAGTAGTAGGAGAATTGGAAACCAATTATCAGTCCATCATCCGTAAAGGCACAAAGTATACCCTTGTCTATTGATCATTTTCTTGAATTGAACTGCTCGTTGTCGAGCAGTTGATGAACTCCATAAGACTCTATAAGATGATGATGGCTACTGACTAGGGGAAGGCCCCCGGCTAAGCCCAAACGGGTCACTTCGTAGTAGGGAAGGAAGCAATTCCGCCCTGTGACGAGGAGCGGCTCCGTTTCCGCTCGGCCCAAAATCTCTCGTTCTTTCTTCTTTCGTATACAACCTTCGACCTATATATATTGCTACACTCGCGAGTCCGTAGAATGGACCTCAACCCAGTGGTAACTCTGATCAGTTCGGCTCCGGCGATTTATCTCATCTGCGCTGCGCCAATCCTTATCTTCATCATCTCCCACCTTCGACAAGCCCACTACTCTTCATCGCCTCCGAAAGGATGTCGCAGACTCGGCCTCCCACCCGGCCAAACCAACTTGCACGATGAATACGACCCCAAATACAACCACGGCTCACCCAGCAATCACATCGACGAGTCCGGCCATCCCTCCTGGCGCGTGAAAGCCTTGTTCGCGTTCCCGATCAAAAGCTGCGCCGGCGTCGAGTTCGACGTCGCAGATGTCGTCGCCACGGGCCTCGCGTACGATCGCCAGTTCTGCTTCGCCGAGTACGTCACTCCGAAAGGTGCCACGGCCGACAACGATGAGGCAGAAAACGATCCCAGGAAGAAGCCGCACTGGGACTTTCGCACCCTGCGCGACGGCCGCTTCAGCAAGTTGGCCCTCATCCGGCCCGAGATCTACGTCCCCGATCCCACGGCGCCGGACTATTCGCCGCTGCTAGACGAGGTCAAGTCGCAGGGCGTCATGGTCATCCATTACCCGCGCGTTCCCTCCAGCTTCTTCGACAAGCTGGGAATCATGCTCGGTTTGATCTCCAGGGAACGTTCGTTCCGCGTCCCGCTCTCGCCTCCCCAGGACCGCCTGCACAGCTACACGTGCCGCCGCGTGCGCATCTGGAAGGACTTCCCCCTCGCGTACGACTACGCCCGGCACCTCCCGCCTTCCCTCCGCGACTTCCTGCGCCCCGACGACGCCGACGACGACGCCGACAGGCGTCCGCCTACACCCTTGACCCTGTTCCGCCTGCACCCGGCGCACCCGCGCGAGATCTTCCGCTGCGCACCGCCCAAGCGAACCCTGGGCTTCCAACCCGTCACGGGCTTCGCCGACGCGTACCCCTTGCACCTGCTCAACGTCGCCAGCGTGCGGGACGTCGCGGCGCGGTGTCGCGCCGCGATCCCGGAATTGAGCGTGCGGCGGTTCCGCACGAATGTCGTCGTGCAGGGGCCCGAGGCGTTCGAAGAGGATCGCTGGAAGAGGATCCGCGTGGGAGGGGAGCGGAGCGGAGTCGAGGTCCATACCGTCTGTCGCACCGTGAGGTGTCGGCTTCCCAACGTCGATCCGGAGACGGGCGTCAGGCATCCGTCCGAGCCGGATCGCACGCTGAAGAGCTATCGGCGTATTGATGAGGGGGATAGGGCGAATGCGTGTTTGGGGATGCAGCTTGTGCCGGCGGTGAAGGGTGAGTTTGTTACTCTGTTGTTGGGCAATTGGAAACCGAGATTTCCAATGTACAACAGTGGCTAATGGATAAATAGAATTCACCATCCGCGTCAACGATCCCATTACGGTCCTGGAAACGGGCGAGCATTTCTACATCAAGATGCTAGCACCTGGGGAACGGGTTCCGGGCGTGTAATGCAGTCGTACTTGCTTTGTTAATGATATCCTTTTCGGCAAAATATTACAAATCCATAAACATTCCATCATTGTCCAAAATCAACTGATAGTAAGCCCTGGCAGAGGACGGTATCCAAAAAGAAAAATAACTATGCAGAAAGTGACCTCGACGGCTCGGGAACATCCTTCGTCTCCGCCCCCCACTCGCGCCTATCATCCGTCTCTTTGGCGGCGACGACGCCCGCTTCGTCATTTGCATCCTCGGGGAGAACGAGGTTCAGGATCAATCCGATGACGGCGGTGATGGCGAAGCCGTTGGCCATGACCAGCTCCACGGCGTTGAGCAGCCCCTCCAGCGCGCGGTTGTCCCCCGCGTAGGTGAAGACGTAGGCGAACCAATCCGTCACCAACGTGGCTCCCATGCCGACGGCGAAGGAGGCGGTCAGGATGAAGCGGTTGCGGCGGGTGAAGGGGACGGTGGAGATGATGCGAATGCCGGAAACGGCCACGGACGAGAAGAGGAAGGTCGTCATTCCGCCCAACACGGAGCTGGGGATGGCCACCAGGGCGGCGGCGAACTTGGCGAAGATGCCCATGACCACCAGGAAGACGCAGCAGCAGTACCCGGCCTTGCGGTTGGCGCACTTGGTCAGCGCGATGACGCCGTTGTTCTGCGCAAAGACCGACATGGGCGTGATGGTGCAGAGGCCGGCGAGGAGACACGTCACCCCGTTGCCCAGCACGCCTCCTTGGATGCGAGAGTCGAAGGTGGCGCCCTCGACCGACAGCTGAGAGACGTCGCAGGTGGCAGTGATGTCGCCGATGGACTCCATCATGACGACGACGTAGACGGCCAGGAGTGGAAGAATCAGGGGCGGGTAGATGGTCAAGGGGAACGTCTTGACCCAAATAAACGAGACGACCGGAGCAGCGTCGATGCCGGACCGATCGAAGTAACCACAGGCGGCGGCGACAATGCAGCCGACCAGCAGACCGATGACGACGGCGCAGGATTTCATGATCGGCGAGCCAAATCTTTCGCAGAGGATGATGGACACGAAAACCAAGAACCCGAGACCGACGAACTCGGCGCTTCCCCAGGGTAGGGCGTGCGGTGCGTCTGCACTGGGACACAGAGCACGAGCAGATGGGTCAGTACCACAGGTGCCGGAGCCACCAGCCCAATCCTTCATGCTGCTCTCCAAAAGGCTGGCACCGATGAGCAAGACGGTCGGACCGGTGACGAGCGGCGGGAAGATGCGTTTGAGGACTTTGCTGCTCATGAATGACAGGCCAATCTCGAGCAAGGAACATAGGCAAGACGTTCCCAAGAGGGCTCCGTAGCCCTGCGGACATGGTAGGCGGTTGCCGTCGCTATCGACCGGGCAGTAGCCCGATGCATACATTTGTGTGAACGCTCCAGTGGCTACCGTGATGGTTGCAAAGGAGGTACCGACGACAGATATCAAGCCGGTACCAACATAATACCGCGTTCCGTAGACGTGAAACCGAGTCATCTGCACAGCCGAAAGCAAGCCCGAGACGATGAGGGATGTTGAAACCAGGTATTCGTACGTATCGGAATCGAAGCTGCCACCACTGGAGCCACCCAGCAGGATTGGAGGTGTGATAACTGGAACTAAGAGTTAGCCACGGGGATTTGAGGGCTGTTTTTGCAGGCTCAGTGATGCAATACCTCCAGCCAGCATTGCAAGAGCATGCTGCAAGCCCAGAAGGAAAGCCAGCAGGACGGGAACACGGTCATGCACTCCGAAGAACGGGGCTGACTTTCGACTTCTTTTGGTGAAAGGAAGTCTTGGAGTAAATAGATAGGCATAATCATAGTCGCCGACAAGTCCCTCTCTAGAACAAACGTGTTAGTTGCGAAGGTCTCTCTCTAGTTGGAAACACCAATCAAGCTGCCTACTTTGTCGTAAAAGCCTTGACTACCCGTCTGAATCGGTCGGACAATGTCCGTTTCGGACTCATGTCAGGCCCGATTTGATCTGGTCCATCCATGGCGGATTCGTTCGGCGTTGTTTTAGATAGATTGTCGCAAGGTGCTCAACATGCAACTGCAATTGAAGTAATACGTAGATTGAAGACAGTCACTGCTTGTAGAGCCAAGCTGGGCCAAGCTAGTTAACGTGCGGGGAAAATCAAGGCGATTGGAAAAAGCTTCGATTATTGGCAGAAATAGCGAGGTTCTCCGCATGACATGGAGGATGACTCGAGTCTGATATACTGAGGAACGTGCATCTTGTTGTATCAACTTATCCCACATCGGTTGTGAATCATTCGGATTATCCCATTCCAGCTAAACAGGGGCAGCCGACCTTTGCGGGGCGATAAGCAATTGGCGTTGACATTGATCCCTGATGTACTGTACAGTGTAAACCACCGCTTATCAGTGACAATGTCGGCCTTCCCCGACTGTCGGTTAGTTAGTCAGATTCCCCACGGAAGTGTGTATGTACTATGGGATCTATCGTGCAGGGTTCCTGATAGGCACTCTCCGATGCCGAGTCTCGTTCAGATAAGAGATGGTGGTAAGTGGGGCGATGAAATTGGCCCGAGGCATTCGGTTCCTAACTTCCTACCCCGCCTTGAGTTGGTCTTTTCCCTTCCAATTTCTGGAAGCTGACGAAACCATTATTTCTACGACCATCTATCATTGCCCCGTTGAGAGGCATGATCATTATGAGGGAGCATCCATAGACTGGAAGGTTAGTTCTTGAGACGAATCGGCCGGTTTGTTACGGCCGGGCCGTCTCTTTGCTATATCCTAGGCTGTTAGGCAAGATGTCAAAATGCTGGAAAGTGCCTTTGAGGCACCCGGTCGGGAATATTTGGTACTTCAAGGTACATCGGCACACGGGGATCTGGCAGACAGTTGTTTGTCCCCATAGACAAAGAATCGATAGACTCGGATTCGAGACTTTGGGAAAGTATCTCCATCGATATACAACAACGATGCGTGCCAACATTGAACAGGGGTACGAATGATTCTAGAACTTCCAAAGCCCTGTCAGCCTTCAGGCTGTCAGAGACGGAGCACGGGTGAAGGTTCCTCCATGGTTTAATGATCACGTGCACCGGGCGGAAGGAACATCCGTTGCTGCCGGACAGGGTCACAGGAAAAGCGTTGGGGAACTCGCGGTGATCGTTCTGAGGCGACACGCCACACGGATCTTATCGCTCTGGGGTCTGCACTCTGCAAGTGCAGTGGCCAGAAGGGGCCGAGGAAACAGGGGTGCTGCTTCCGGAGACGGGCTTGGCTCAGCATTGGTGATGGATGACGATTCGGCGAACAACTCACGAATCTCACGATTCGATGAGCAAATCCAGAGCTAGGATTCTTTTTGTAGATTTTGCCTCTTGGACTGCGGAGAAGAGGCTTCGAAAAGGAAGAATTGGTGGGAGATATCCATGATTAAGTAAGGTCTGCAGCGGGCCCTGATTGGAGTTCTTCAAGTTCTTCTGCATTGGCCGTCGGCCTGTCAGGGCCAGGCAACCTTTCCTTTGAGACCAATCATCACGGCCGGATTGCTCACCGCCCGCGATGCAAGGAAAACGTTGGGGACCCAACGGATCTTGTATGGAACACGCCTCTGGAAATTCGATACGCCTGCAAGTGGGCAGATGGCAAATCCATCCCCATCCAGCAACTGTCAGTTTGCTATTCACAAGGGGACAATCAAAGAGGCTGCAGGACGTCTCTTTGACTTGCTGTCAATTGCCCAACAACCGCTTCTCTACCTCGGGATCTTGTGATGATCAACTAAACTCCTCCTGCTCGTTATCGGACCACCCTGTCGTCGTGTTCTCATAATAATAGCATCATCGTCCCCAGCGTCTTCTCTTTGTTTTCTAAGTTTCTTCGTGCTCGACTTTTGACCCGGTATTATTTCCACTTGCCCCAACCGTCCTGTGGATCCTGGGGAGCAAAACAACTTTTTTTTTCTTCTTCTTTTTTGCCTTCCATCAACTTGAGGTGCTTGTCTTATCCCCACCTATTATTCTTTCTTTAATTTTCTCCCACACTACTTGAAATCGCTTTTCTCTCCTTCAATTCCTCTGTCTCTTGTCGCTCCTCCCTCTCCCCGTCGCCTCTCCATCCATCAACCCATCAGGAGTTGAACGAGCAGAGAAGAGAACAGAACAGAACAGACAGCAGACCATTCACCATGTCTGCCAAACCCGCAGACACAACCCGGCCTCGGGCTGGTGACACGAAGAAGGTCCATATTGCCGACACTGCTATGACACGGCAGAACTGGTACAAGCATGTCAACTGGTTGAACGTTTTCTTGATCATCGGTATTCCTGTGTATGGGTGCATCCAGGCCTTGTGGGTGCCCCTGCAGCTCAAGACTGCCATCTGGGCCGTGGTCTACTACTTCTTCACTGGTCTGGGAATCACAGCCGGTAAGCTTTTCCGTTGCTCGTTGGAAAAATGTGGAATGCATACTCATCATGACGTCCAGGTTACCATCGTTTGTGGGCTCACTGCTCCTATTCCGCCCGCCTGCCTCTGCGTATCTGGCTCGCCGCTGTGGGCGGCGGTGCCGTTGAAGGTTCCATCCGCTGGTGGGCACGCGACCACCGCGCTCACCATCGTTATACCGACACCGACAAGGACCCCTATTCCGTTCGCAAGGGCCTGCTCTACTCTCACATTGGCTGGATGGTGATGAAGCAGAACCCCAAGCGTATCGGCCGGACGGACATTTCCGATCTCAACGAGGACCCCGTCGTTGTGTGGCAACACCGCAACTACCTCAAGGTTGTCTTCTTCATGGGCCTGGCCGTGCCTATGCTTGTTGCTGGTCTTGGATGGGGTGACTGGTTGGGTGGCTTTGTCTATGCTGGTATCCTCCGTATCTTCTTCGTCCAGCAGGCCACTTTCTGTGTCAACTCCCTCGCCCACTGGCTCGGAGACCAGCCCTTCGATGACCGCAACTCCCCTCGTGATCACGTTATCACTGCGCTCGTTACCCTCGGTGAGGGATACCACAACTTCCACCACGAGTTCCCCTCCGACTACCGCAACGCCATCGAGTGGCATCAGTATGACCCTACCAAGTGGACCATCTGGATGTGGAAGCAGCTTGGTCTCGCCTATGACCTGAAGCAGTTCCGCGCCAACGAAATCGAGAAGGGTCGCGTTCAGCAGCTCCAGAAGAAGATTGACCAGAAGCGCGCCAAGCTCGACTGGGGTATCCCCTTGGATCAGCTCCCCGTTATGGAATGGGACGACTACGTTGAGCAGGCGAAGAACGGCCGTGGCTTGATTGCCATCGCTGGTGTCGTTCACGATGTCACCGACTTCATCAAGGACCACCCCGGTGGCAAGGCCATGATCAACTCGGGAATCGGCAAGGATGCCACTGCCATGTTCAACGGTGGTGTCTACTACCACTCCAACGCCGCTCACAACCTTCTGTCGACCATGCGCGTGGGTGTCATCCGTGGTGGCTGCGAGGTGGAAATCTGGAAGCGTGCCCAGAAGGAGACGGGTGAATATGTTCGCGATGAATCTGGCAACCGCGTCATCCGTGCGGGTGAGCAGGTCACCAAGATCCCTGAGCCCATCCCCACCGCCGATGCGGCCTAAAAAAAGGCCCATTTTCCTTACCTCTCGTTTCCTTATGCTTCTCAAGACACGATAAAGAAATCCGTTTTTTGTGATCTTTTCCTTCACCCTGTAACGCTATGACCTTGTCCAATTTGCCCCTTCTCTCAGCCAGCCACGTGGCGATACCTGCCAGCTGCGTCTTTGTTTCCTTAGCACCCGGATTGCGGATGGATCTGTTCTCATTCTCTGCGACATGTATGGAGTTTCTGGAGTTATCACGGGTTTTGTGGTGCTGAGAAAGCGCAGGGCTACGGGACATGACTGGTTTGGTCTGTTCCCTAATAAAGAACACGGGATTAGATAGATTCCTGGAATGATGCTGGAAATGAAATCAACGATGATATCCATCTATCTCCGTCCTCTAGTCCTTGTAGATTGGCGATCGGTCCCCCACCAAGTCATGTATTGTGATCGACGGAGATTTGAATCATGAATGGATGCGGGAAAAATTGAAGGAACGTCATGGTCATGTTGGCTGTGGCGTTGAGGATGTCTTGGAAGTTGGATCAATAAAGGTGTTGCAATTAGGTCCGTCGGGAGAGCTTTCTAGCGCCGATGGCGGTGGGAGCTAATCGTGTGACATGTGTACCTCAGGCTCTTACCGGAGGTGCCTGAGGCAGTGAGGCTTTCCTCTTGGGGAGCTTCCACGTTCCAAGGTTGGAAGCAACCTAAGCAAGCATCTTCTGGAGCCACGTCTCCTGCCATACCTAAGTTAACAAGTAACATACACCCCCACCTTGTCTAACGGTTAACCCCTCCTTAACTAGCCACTCTGTCTTCCTTCGCCCTCCGATCTCTCCTCTTCCACGCCCTCGTCCTCGTCGTGGGCATCTGCATCATCACCGTGGCGCCTCCACTCCGTCCCTCCTTCTCCCCCGCCTTCCGACTCTCCTCCGTCTTGGGCCATTTTCGAGCCTCACGACTTGCTGCCACGGCTGCTCCTCCTTCGTGGACAGCATTGACAGATCTCCGCAGACTACTCACTACCGCCAGCATGGCGCCCGCAAACCTCCGCAAACCTCCTCAAGCACCTCCCCTCTTCACCGCCACGGCCAAGTCGATTGTCGACGATGCCAAACGCCTCATTGAGACCTCCCGTCAGGTCCAGGATGACGTCGTTGCGGGCGTGACGCCCGAAGCCGCTTCCTTCGCCAACGTCGTTCGCCCACTGGCACAGGACGAGAATCAGATGGCTCTGGAGTCGCACATCCTGAGCTTCTACCAGGCGGTGTCGACGGACCAGGCTCTTCGCGATGCCTCGTCCGAAGCCGAAAAGCTCATGGACGAGTTCTTCATCGAGACGGTGATGCGTGAGGATGTGTTTCGGCTGGTCGATGCCGCCGTGAAGAAGGGCGAGTCCCTCGATCCCGAATCCCAACGGCTCTTGGAGAAGGAACACAAGGATTACATCCGCAATGGACTCGGTCTGCCGGCGGGACCCAAGCGGGATCGCTTCAAGGAGATCAAGAAGCGTTTGAGCCAGATCAGCATCGAGTTCCAGAAGAACCTCAACGAGGAAAACGAGGGACTGTGGCTGACCCGGGACGAGCTCGATGGCGTCCCCGAGGATGTCTTGTCGGGGTTGAAGAAGGGCGAGGGCGAGAACGAGGGCAAGCTCTGGTTGACCTTCAAGTACCCCGATTTGTTCCCGACGATGAAATACGCAAAGAACTCCGAGACCCGTAAGCGCGTGATGATCGCCAACGAGAACAAGTGCAACCAGAACGTTCCTCTCTTCCGCGAGGCGGTCGTGCTCCGGGACGAGGCCGCCAGGCTCTTGGGTTACCCCAACCATGCGGCTTTCCGCATCGAGGACAAGATGGCCAAGACGCCGCAGACGGTGGACTCTTTCTTGGGTGATTTGCGGTCTCGTCTGACGGCCGGCGGACAGAAGGAGATCACGACTCTCCTCGAGCTCAAGAAGGCCGATCTTGCGTCGCGGGGAGAGCCCTTTGATGGCCGGTACTACCTCTGGGATCACCGGTTCTACGACCGACTCATGCTGGAGAAGGATTACTCTCTGGACCAGCAGGTCATCGCCGAGTACTTCCCTCTGCAGACCACGATCGAAGGCATGCTGAAGATCTTCGAGGAGCTTTTCGGGCTCGTGTTCGTCGAGGTCACGGGTGACGACCGCAAGGACATTGCCCCAACTGGCAAGGGCGACGACATTGTCTGGCATGAGGATGTCCAGATCTTCAGTGTCTGGGATGACGAAGGAGAGGGCAGTGGATTCGTGGGTTACTTGTACCTTGATCTGTTCCCTCGGGAGGGTAAATACGGTCACGCAGCCAACTTCAACTTGCAGCCGGTACGTCCGTCCTCCTTATCTTTTGGCAATCAGGAAATCGAGACTGACTTGACTCGAACAGGGCTTCATCGACGCCAAGGGTAACCGTCGCTACCCTGCCACTGCCCTGGTGTGCAACTTCACCAAGCCAACCCCGAAGAAGCCCAGTCTGCTGAAGCACGACGAGGTGGTGACGTTGTTCCACGAGTTGGGCCACGGGATCCACGACCTCGTCTCCAAGACCATCTACTCGCGCTTCCACGGCACCAGCACGGTGCGCGACTTCGTCGAAGCGCCCAGTCAGATGCTCGAGAACTGGTGCTGGACGCCATCTCAGCTCAAGTCGCTCAGCAAGCACTACGCGACCTTGTCGCCCGAGTACCTCCAAGCCTGGCAGGAGCAGGCAGGAGGCAAGCCGCAGCCTCCCGAGCAGATCCCCGACGAGGTCATTGCGAACCTCATCCGCACCAAGCACGTCAACGACGCCCTGTTCAATCTGCGCCAGCTGCACTTTGGCATCTTCGACATGACGGTGCACGAGCCCGAGAGCCACGAGACGATCGAGAAGCTGCGGATCTCGGCCACGTACAACTCGCTGCGCAAGCAGATCACGCAGATGGATGGACCCGAGGCGTTGGGCATGGGCGACGAATGGGGCCATGGCGAGGCGACCTTTGGCCACTTGATCGGTGGATATGACGCGGGATACTATGGATATTTGAGGTATGTCTTCGTCGTCTGTTTGTCTGACTCCGTCAACGGGGTTGGCTAATCCGCCACAGTTCCCAGGTCTACTCGACCGATATGTTCTACACGGTCTTCAAGGCGAACCCGATGGATCCGGCTGCGGGCCGTCGCTACCGCCACGGCGTGCTGGAGAAGGGAGGGAGCCAGGATGAGATGAAGACCCTGACCGAGTTCTTGGGCCGGGAGCCTAAGACGGATGCATTCTACAAGGAGTTGGGATTGAATTAGAGGAGCGAGCGTCAGCGAGCGTAGCTATATTATGCATATATCTCGAGTAGAGAATCGAGCGTGATAAATGAACCTACTCTTCATACCATGGAGTGCAAGAGTGAAGTACGTAGAACTCGGAGGATTAATAATTACAAGCGTGATTGATTGGTGGAATCGGAATCTCCGTGGGGTGACATGAGGTCATCACCCAATGCTATAATATATATGAACCGATAGACCAACGCATCCATTGACTTCAGCATTAACCACCTGCATAGAGTCAAGTCCATTCTCGATTCTCAATGAATTGCACTTGATTGTAGGTATTTACCGTTGCAGGTCCAGGTCCACGTATGATCTCATCGCTCCGACGGCAGATCCATTTTTCATCGTCATTGTCAAGGGGTTTCACTTTCAGAATGGCGTCCTCGCTGAGTATGCGGTCGACGTACAAGATGCATTCGGGGTACGAGGTCCCGGTGCTTGGATATGGGGTATGCCTCCTTTTGCGTAAGCGTTATACCTTATATATATTGACATTGCTTGTAGGTTTATATGATGTACGTCTCGTCTGTCATACTTGACTATATATATATAATACTAATGAGGCAAGTCCACCATCGACCACCGAAAAATCCACCCTCGAAGCCCTGGCAGCCGGCTACCGCCACATCGACTCGGCCATCATGTACCGCAACGAAAAGGCCTGCGGCCACGCCATCCTCAACTCCGGCATCCCCCGCAGCGACGTCTTCCTGACCACCAAGATCCCACCGGGTGCCATGGGCTACGAGCGGGCCACGCGCGCCATCGAGAGTAGCCTCCGCGAGGCCGAGACGGAGTACTTTGATTTGGTTCTCATCCATGCGCCTTACGGTGGGAAAGATGCGAGGCTCGGCGCGTGGAAAGCTCTCGTTGAGGCTAAGAAGGCTGGGAAAGCGAGGTCTATCGGCGTGTCGAATTTTGGCGTTCATCATCTTGATGAGTTGGAGGGGTATATTCGCTCTGAAGGAGGTGGAGGGGGTGGGGAGATTGATGTCGGCCAGTACGAGCTCCACCCCTGGCTGGCCCGAAGGGATATCGTCGAGTGGTTGCGTAGCCGCGGGGTGGTGATTGAGGCGTATTCGCCCCTGGCGCATGGGACGCGTATGGGTGAGCCGGTGTTAAAGAGGTTGGGGAAGAAGTATGGGAAGAGTCCGGCGCAGGTCATGATAAGGTGGGGGTTGCAGATGGTATGCACCTAGCATTCACCCCTGCTTGCACTTGGAGAGTGAGACTGTAAGTGAGTCTTGTTGACATGTATAGGGCTTCGTTCCCCTGCCGAAATCCGTCACTCCGGCTCGCATCAGGCAGAACATGGAGGTGTTTGATTTCCAGCTGACCGACGAGGAGATGGAGGAGCTTGATACGGGCGAGTATGCGCCGACGGACTGGGATCCGACGGTGGATTATGACTAGCCTGCTACTGTCTCTTAGAGTTAGATGTAGTTGTTTCTAATTATATATATATACCTGCAATAGGTGTAGTAGTGTACTAGTGTAGATTCAGAATGCCAAAACTACGGTTCTTATCGATAAGCCTGCCAAGCCATCTGCCTCTCATCTACCACTGTCCTCTCTCCACTCTCTGCCTAGTCTACTTCCAGACACTGAAGATTCCATCCTCAACAACCACAACACAAGACAAGACAAGACAAATGGCCGAACCAGACCCTCAACACCCTCACTACACACCTCCACCCACAGACACAGATAAACCCACAAATCCAACCCCCCACGAAACAACCCCTCTAACAACCCACCACTGCCGCTTCTGCAACCACCTCCTCCTCGCAACAACCCACAACCTCAACCTCAACCTCTCCAACAACCCGCTCTCGGGTCTCCCACGCCGCAAACCCCCCGCTCTCGACCGCGCGCTGATCCTCCCACTACCTTCGCTGCGAAAACCCCTCCCCGACGAAGACAATACTCCTCCTCAGCACTACACGATCCTCCTCTCCACAACCCTCCCCGATCGGAAACAAACCATCATCCGCCGCGCGGACGGGTTCGAGAAGCGGCGGATGCTGCGGTGTGGGCGGTGCAGGGTCGCCGTGGGGTATTTTTTGGATCGGGTGCATTTTGACTTTCCCAAGGAGAAAGAGAAAGGGAAAGAGACGGAGGATGGTGACGCCGACGATGACCACGAGCCGAAAGTGGTGTACATCCTCCCCGGGGCGTTGGTGGATACCGGCACCATGAGTCGGAATGACGAGGCGGCCATCAGCGCGGGGGATCGCGAGTGGAGGGAGTGGACTCAGTTGAGGACGGAGTAACTGATACAGAGAGGGTGGAATCATGGAATGGATATCCTGGTCGAGTGCTACACAATAGGAATTGTGCGATGCTTGTCGAAGATATGGTCTAAGAACCTTTTATCGGACTACACAATAGTTGCACACGCCAATAATGTATAATGCATTCGAAACAGTTATTATGCAGACATCCTACACGAATGACACCGTGGACAGAGACTACAAGCAGACTACTCCATATCAAAGTAATATCATTCCATAATTCAGACAATCAGACAACGCAGCAAAGTCGTGATCACATCGCGAGCAAGGGTATCGTAGGCATTCAGTTGGCCAGAATGGTGCGGACGAGATCTACCCCAACATCATTAGCACCGACCAGACAGTCCGGGCAACCATCAACCTACCGGTGTAGTTGATCTCGCCAGAGCTCGTATCAACCGCCTTCAACAGCTCATCCACCTCCTCGTCGGACATCTTCTCGCCCAAATTCGTCAAGACTGTCAAGTCAGTGCAAGTCAGTGGCTGGTCGTATAGGTATTCGACTACGCCATCGGAAACTAGTCCCCAGGATAGACCTACTGTAACGAAGTTGTCCCACGCCAATAAACCCCGTCATATCCTTGTCAAACACCTGGAACCCACGACAGTACTCCTCGGGCTCGCCGGGGTCGCGGAACCCGCCAGGGCGGTTCAGGACTTTGGAGAAGGACTCGAAGTCGAAGTCACCACCGACCGTCTTCTCCAGCTCGGCGATTTCGGCAAGCGTAGGGTTCTGGCCGCATGCGCGCAGGAGATCGCCGAGAGACTCGAGGGAGACCTTTCCGGTGCCGCGCTTGTCGAAGAGGGAGAAGGCTTCTTTGTAGTTGGTGGAGGCCTGTGGATCGGTTGAGTGTGAGTTGGACATTTTGGTAGTCAAGAGAGTCAAGAGAGTCAAGCCGAGTCAAAGGAGAGATAGATTCAGAGGGTCGATGACAAAGGATGGCAGATGGCAAGGGGATTGTTATGGGCAGGGAAAGACAAAGGAAAGACGATGATGTGGGAAGGAAGGGAAGGGAAGGAGGCCATCCACTGGTTCGCCTCCGTTGTCTGTCCAGTGACGAGGACTCCCTAACAGTAAGGGAAAAAGAACATACCATGAGGAATGTGAGATCCACTCAAACCTATCGAATAATCGAAATGATCTTAAAAAGTGAAAGTGAAATGCAGAGGAATGTGAATGTGAATGTGAGGGACGAGCAAATGTAAAGACTCAAGAGGAGAGACTGAGAGTTGTAACTTGTCGATTCTCCGGTCGGAAGTGATTTAAATGGTTGTTGTGGTAACCGCCGTCGATCCTTCCGTTGTTGTGGACGGGAAGGTGGGGTCCTTCCTGTCTTGTATGACTATGGACTATAGACTATACTCTATGGAGACTATTATCGTATGTATATATATAGTGGATGTCAGAATGTATACATATAGTATATAGTATAGTATATCCTACAGGAATAATGGTATCATTAAACAGCAGATAAACCGACATAACGAAAGAAATAGGGATATCATGTCATAAACCACACGGCACCGAAATAAGATCAACCCTTAACTCCCACATTCAACTTCTCGATACAGCTCTCCAACAGATGGCCCGCTTCCCCCAACAGCTCCCATCGCGTGTTCACAAAACTGTCCCGCAGAACCATCAACAACCCCATGCATCGGTTGCAGCCTTGCATCGTCTCCAGCTCGTTCGGCGACCGCACTCCGCCCACGCGGCGCAGGAACGTCTGCATGTCGCGTCGCTGGTCGGCCCGGGTGGCCAGCACCACGGGCGGCTGGATCGGTCCTTCCAGCGCATATCCATAGCACCAGACCACCAACGCAGCAAAGTACAGCACCCACGGTCGGTTCAGGAGAGAATCGTCGCGAGCGCAGTACGGGTCTGGTTCTTCGTCCAGAGACGCTGGCAACAGGCAATCCGACAGGAACTTCAACGCATAAAAGGTGGCATCGCGGGCCGACGCTTTGGTGGCCCACCGGTCCGTCATCTTCTCGCGCGCCGTGCTGTAATCCTTGGGGGTGATGAAGCGGCCCATCAAGCGACCGGCCCCGGCGAAGATCTGGCAGTCCACAATGTCCACGTGCGAGGCCATATGCGCCAGTCCGTGCAGCACGTCGCGGAATTCAAAGACGTTGTCCTCGTCCAGCGGATGGCGCGGTCGATACGGATGTGCATGTGCGTAGGCAGCAGCAGCAGCAGCAGCAGCCCCGGTTTGGGCCAATGCCTCGTCGAAATCCCGTCGCCAATTGTCAAACGCTCGCAGCAGGGACGCCCGCCATTTGTCCCGGCCTCCCAGCGCCTGCGCCACGCCGAGCGAGCTGACCTGGAGGTCGCGCTGGTTCATATGCCAGCTGACGCTGAGCAAGCCCGCCATCAGAATCGTCCGTCCGAATGCATTGGTCCGCACGCGCTGCCCATTGAGCGTCTTCTTCAGCCCGTCCAGGAACATGGTCGGTTTGACCCCGTTCGCATGGAGACTGGACTGCACGCGCGCCACTTCCCCCGCACTCGTCGCCGACCACAGCGCTTCGTCGCAGGGCAGCGGCAGTCGCAGCTCGTGCGCGACCATTTTCGCCGAATGTCCAAACATCGTCGCGTGCGTCGAGTCGATGACGAACGCTGCAAACGCCACTCGCCTCGTCGCTTCGGCTTTGATCCAGTGCGACCACGACTCGTCCGCGGCAAACTCCGACGTCGAGGTCGTCGTCCCGGTGGTCGAGCGTGCCTCGCGCGTGCTTGCGGGAGAGTCGAATGCGGACCGCCCGATCAACGAACTCCCGCGACGCATCAGGGTCAATGTCGTATCATGGTGGATGTGGGCGCGCTCGTGCAGGGCTCTGGTGGAGTACATCTTCTCGTACACCTCGAGGAGCAGCAGCGCCTGGAACACCCAGAGCTTGGCCGGAGGTCGAAAATCGGCATCCATGAAGATCTCCCATCGAAGATGCCACGCGATGAAATTGGCCAGTTCCGCAGCCACCTCGGTCACGTCGTGCCCGTGGATCTTGTCCAGCGTGGAAGCACCGATGGCCATGACCGCCAGCAGAAGCAAGTTCGGCGTCTTGTCCGCCGAAAACGTCGGCTGGTGGAGGATGGGCAACTGCGAGTGGAAGTGGTACCAATACGACCCAATGTACGTCTGCATCATGCGTAAACTCAGAACGTGGCTGTCATCGTCGATGCCTCCCTCCATCAAGGCGTCCTTTCGCTTGGCCACGGCCGAGTATGCAGCCTCGTTGAAGCGCGTTGCCATCAGGTGAAGCAGCTCCTGCCGCTTGTCCTCCGACATGATGGCCTGCGGCGAACCGGGATCCAAGATGCTCGTCACGCTCATCGGGTGCTGCGGTATGACGTTGGTGAAGAAGTTGCTGTAGGCAGGCTCGTTGATGTAAAACTGGTTCTGCAGTTGTTGCACCGGGTCGAGGTAGCTCGGGATCAATGAGCTGGCCGTAGATGGGTATCCCCCCATGGAGGATGATGAAGCCGTCGTCGTTCCCACCGGCTCGTTGAAAAGCCATGCAGCGAAATCATCGGCCATGGCAAACGGAGACCGGTTGTAGGTTTCACCGCCGAAAATCGGATATGCGCAACCCGACATGGCATCAAACGTGGGATCCCCGACGGGCGCCCCAGACGCCACCACGCCGGAAGCAGACTCCAATGCACTCAGACCGTCGGTTGACCCGGCTAGGGAAAGGTCCGAGTACCCGTTGACCGGAAGATTCATCGGCAGACTCGGTTGCGAAACATATGTGGTGGAATTCATCAGGGACGATCCGTTCATCCCGGTCGACAAGGGGTATCCTGCATTTGTGCTAGGAGTCCGAGCTGCTGCGGAGGGATCGGGTACGGCCAAGGGTCGTTGTCCCAGTTCGGCGGAATGGATCGAAGCGTTGGAGGGATGACGGCCGTACGAACCGGGACTGTAAGCCGTGGTCGACTGGGCTGGGGGAGAGGTTGGAATATGGTTGTTCGAGCGGTGTGGTCGCGCAGTGCTCGAATCCGCCGGAGCAGCCAATGGTTGGTAATATCCAAGGGACTGGCGACTGCCATGATCCACCGAGTGAGGGGTGACTGCCTCTGGTTTCCCTATGGTGGAGTGCGATACCGACGAGGCGGAGGGAGTTGATCCTCCGGGGGATACAACGTGAGTGGACGACGCGATTGCAGCGGGGTTGTTCTTCTCCGGCGGCGATTTATAGTTGCCAGCAGCAACAATCTGGGTCCCTGCAAAGTGATCCCGTTTCTGCAGTTGGGACCCTCTGGTCGTGTGTCGTTCGCGATGTCGCACGCAGAGATCTTGCCGCACGAAGGATCGATAACAGTCCGGGAAGTCACAGCGATAGATTTGCTTCGGGGTATCTAGAGCAGACATTTCCATTCAGTCAGCGGGGTTCGACGTCATACAATACAATGTACTTTCATGCGAAAGGCATACGATTCAATTGATGACGGTAAAGATGTTCCGCTCTCGAGTAACTTTTGCCGCAGCCCTCGTGTGTGCATTCGAATTTCTTGTCCGTATGGACTTTCCGCGTGCGTTTGCGTTTCTTTTGTATTATGCCATTCATGGCGGTTGTGGACTGCGTTTCCGTTTCCATCTCCATCTCGTCGCGTCCTCTTCGGTGGCCATTCGATACTTGCTCCACTGCGGCCATGGTACCCACCGCAAATGTCATTCTGTGGGGGAGGGGTGTATCGCGGAGATTTTCGATTGACAGTGGTTTCTACCCGATGCCCTGAAGATTACCCACGGGATATCTACTGGGGTCGAACGCGCCCATCAGATTCAGACCTCTCCTGAGAGCTGTATGTACCCGAAACCTCTGGGCGGTTGGTGTCAAGGTTGGGAGCACGATGCGACACGGCGAGCCATGGACGAGACGACAAAATTCTCGTGACGTGACGTATCAAATGACAAACGAAGAGTCGAAGGTCAGGTCGAGTATATCGGGCTCACGACGAGGAAAAAGCTTTTGCTGCGAGCACGGACAGCTTTCGGACTGCGGAGATTGTGCGGGGAGCGGGCTGGCGGGGATAGTATTTATTAGGCAGAGCTCGGCGTTGCGGGATAAGCGCCTACAGTGCTGTCGGTGAGAAATTCAGGAAATCTCTCAAGGCTCTCATCGAGAAAGCTTGATCGGGACGATGAGTGGCAAGAAATAAGTCCACCTTGGACTAGAGGAAAGGCAGAAGAAGTGAGCAGTGAGCACGAGAAGGAGAAAAGCCAAGGTGGGGCTCACAGCAGGTCCAAGCGGTGACTTTAGTGCTGTAATTGTATAGACTCAGACTGCGTACTTGGGGGGAAAATAGAAAATAATAAAAGAAAGAAGGACCGTGAGGTTCGCTCTTTAATGGAATCGAAAGAGAAAGACGCTCTGACCAGGCCATGTACCGAAGTCCCTCAGAAACCCGCTAGAAGCCATACACTGTAGATTCGTAGAACAAAGGCTACTGTGATTCACTTTTAGTTCTCTTGGCACGAACCAGACACTTTAGATCAGAACCAGGCCGAGATGGCCATGGCTTGGTTCACCTGATGATCACCGTGTTCAAGTTTCAACTCCGGAAGAAACGGCTTGACGAGTCGAGGATGATGATGCCGCATAGACAAGATGAAACCCCTGACGCTAGTCGAGAAGCATGAAAGCGAAGACTGGGACCAATGCAGCTGGAACCAGAAATGGATTGAACGAGCCCCCCAAAAGACATGCTTTACTCTCTATAGTAACTGTGCTCCTCTTTGGTGGAGAGGAGAGTCTTAAGCTCTGCGGCTGCCGCGGTTGAGCCCTTGTAAATACTGAATGCGACTGATGATTTCGGTCCAATGTTATTGGTCAAGTATTTACTTTAGTTTTTCTTTTCTTTTTTTTTCTTTTCTCCATAGTGTGAAACAGTGCAAGGTACTAAATCAAACTTTGCTAAGTGAGGGGCAACGTACATCAAACTAATTTTACACGAGTCGATCCTCGAAGAACCCAAGAACGTGACGAACGTTCTTCAGACTTCCATCCCGAATCGCGGAGTTAGTAGATGATGAGTTTGATCCGCAATGGATGTAAACGAGTTGAGTGCAGCAACCAATCAGGAAATTTCCTGCTCGACACCCGCGGCTGTTTAGAAGCCACCGTCAGTCGGGATACGAGCCAGTTGCATCCCGCTTCTAGATCCTTTCCAAGTTATGGGTCCGGTGGAAAAAGTAAAAAACAACTGAACGAATCAGTCCTTGGCTGTTGAGAATGAATGAGCATTGACAATTGAACCTAATGCTTGAAGAGCCGGTTTTCGGAGATCCGAGTCGTGGTCGGTTGATGGCAAGCGTCTACGGAGTATACAGTCTGTACTTACGGAGAACTTAGAAGACCCTTGGATTTTTTAAAGTAATGGATACTGATACTCAGATAAGCGTCATGATAAGATAATGGATCTTAAGTTGCTGGAACTATTGGATATATACTTCATCTGCGGAAGTCCTTCCCCCTCCATCAATCACCTTGACATGCTCATGCACTCCATAATCATATCCTATCAGCCTTGTCCGCAGGGATCAATAGACTAACGACCAACGCACTCATTCCGCCACATATGTATATAGCCTAGATCTAGAGCGCCGGGTCACCCGTGCCGATGGTCACGAGAGGCTGCTCTGGATTTTTATTTTACGGTTGCCGATGTTGCCTGCAGGATATTCATATTCACAACGGGACTTCGGACTTCCTGGTCAAGGCACCTACCTGCACCTCGACGCCATGTCCCTGTCGGGTGCTGTAGTCTAGTGGTTATGATAACTCGTTGTGGCCGAGTTGGCCCAGGTTCGATTCCTGGCAGCGCCATGATTTTTCAGTGTTGTGTTGCTTTAGAGAAACACATCTATATATAACTATACTTTTTTTTAATTTCCCGCTACTACCGGGGTTACTCCGCCGTTGCCCACTCCGTTCTAGCTCGGGAGAATGAATGATCTTTTCATGCACATTGCACCATAACAACTCGGCAAGTAGGATCTAGATCTACCTACGATGACATACATGGCACCATCGAAACAAGTGTCCGGTGAGTGTAACTGGGAAATGCAAACAGAAAGACTCGAATAACAAACAATTCATCTCTATTGTCCCCGGCGTTACCTCAGGAAGACAGTGGACACAAGTCTGCGACTTCTGTGGCAGCGATGCGTACTTGTACTGTGAATGACAGGGTATCGTCTCTGCGAGCCGAATTCCAGCGATGTGTACTTGGTTGGCGTTAGATTGTATGCTTTAGATTCCCTGCCACTTCCCTTCCATATCCATAATTTCTAGATTGCCTATAAGACTATTGCGTTATTACAGAGCCAGTCATCGTGTGCCGGCGTTCTTTTTGCCTTTCATGCCATCCCTATATGCCATCGACGGAGGGATGCTATGAGTGAGAACCATGTTCGAATGCCCCCATGGGTTCTTACCTGGTCCCATGACTTGCTAGCAATGCCAGCCCAAAGAGCATTCGACGGTGGAAGCGTGATAGCCGATTGGAAAAGGAGTGGTACAAACATGACGACAGGGGCATTCTTTTCATCCGCCCTGTCTAATTCCATAGGCCAAGTGACAATTATCCACTGAAACGGAATCGCGTCGCCTCGAGCCGACCTAGACCGTCTCGAGGCGCGACATTTCGCCTCCGGTAGGAATTGGTGAAATCTGCCCGTCCACAGTTAGTAAGCGAATGGAAACAATGATCAAGACCACAACGCACCTTGCAGCAGCATCCGAATCTTCCGGATCTCTCCCGATTGCACCTTCTCGGAAATGGCGGCCAGCAGTCGTTCAGCCTCGCCTGGCTTCATCGATCCGGCTGGAAGCATCTGAAGGGTGGACTGAACCCACGCCCCGGCTTCCTGCGGCATCAATTCGAAAAGGGTCATCAGGACACCAGAGGCATCGGCGAAGCAGTCTCCCGGGAATGTAAACATCATGCCCGTCAGAATACGCTGCGTAAGCAATTGGCCTTGCGAGGCAATGAGCTGCTTGACGGCGGTTTGGATTTCGAGAGGGTTAGAGTATGGCTCCCCCTCGGGACTTGTGAACTCGGACACTGCTGGCTTGTCAAAAGCGAAGCTGAACAGGTCACGGTAATAATGCAGCGTGGCGATGAGAGGGTCCATCTGCTGCAGGGTGAGGGCGCTTAGAGCGGCGGAGAAAATGGGTACAGAAAGATTCGAGGTGATGCATTCCTTGGGATAGAATCGAACGGCGTCCGATGAGAGCCGGAAGAAGTCCTCGATCACTATATCAAGCGTCGTCAGAAACCTATCTCAATGCATAGACAAAATCTCGCCAAGCACTTACCATCGGGGAGGCTCTCAGGAGGCAGGTCATTCAGAATGCGTAGGAATGCAATGGCCTGCTGCTCGTAGAACTGGTAAACAGCGTCGCTGGTAGCCCGATCGACAAACTCGGCTCCGTCGGAGAATTCGCGAACAACGGCATCGGTGGCCCACAAGAAACAGCCCTCTCGCGAAACCGCAAAACCGCTTGCCATGCTCTGGGCCAAAGCTGGCAATAACGGTGTCATTGCCGTTCGGTAGGAGATGATCATGTATCGCCAGCAACGGCAAATACGCTCGAGAATGGGACTTGATGAGGTGAAGTTCATCACAATGGTGGTCATAATGGGCAGGATCTCGCCGCAGTACTTCACGGCAGGGTTCTCCTCATTTGGACCGACATATGGGTTCACGACCTGGATGAAGATCGTGATCAATTGCAGATGATCTACGGTCGCTTAGGTTAGCCATCCATTCGAAAGAACCTAGGACAAAACAACATACCGGCAACAGCCCTCTGGCCTTCCTCGTCCTTGGCATTATTTGCCAGGTTCATGATGCGTGCCATAATGGGGTCGCAGAACATCTTCATCGTTTCGTAGATCTTGTCGAGCGGCTGCACTGCAACAACGGCAGCCACGCCTTCGGTGATTTCTTCCTGGCTCGCCGGCTTGAGCTTATCAAGGACGGACTCATAGAAAGCGTGCAGCTGAGCGATATGCCCCCCCAAAAGTTTCTGACAATCCGTGCCCAAGAACTTGAAAGCCAACGCAGCAGCCTGGATGACCTCCTGAGAATTATGCTGGAAACCGGAGATAACATAATTCAGCTGCGCTTCGAGGGTCTCTGGATGCTGTGCCGTCCACTCTGTGTACCTTGCAAGAGCCATGATCGCCTGGAACCGCACCTTCTCCTGATCCGGTATTTGCACGATCAAGGGGATTACCTGTGGAAGAACCGTGCTTTCTTCGGGATCCACCATGCGTCCCATGGCTCTCAAACTGAAGAGAGGTGCCTCTAGTTCCTGCCAATGGGGAACATGCTCATTGCTGGCCTGCGACGCGTACTTCGACACCCACTGCTGGATCAATTGGTATGATTTTCCCAAGCAGTCCGTGACGCCAATTACAGCACAGCAGTCCTTGAGAACATCTCCCATGGCGTGTCGGAACTGACGGAATTTTTCCTCCTGCTCGCGGTCGCCGCCAAAAAGGTCCGCCTCACCCTCTTCGGGACTTGGAAATTCGAGGTGCTTCACCATGATATCCACCAGCTTGGAGAAGAAGTCCGCAAAAGCGGCTCGTGCATCTGCGTATCTGTCCAACGTGACGTACTGCTTCAGTTCGTACCAGAAGAAGAAAGTAAGCGAGACGGCATCGTGCTCCCAATCCCGCGCGCAGCACTCCAAAACTGCCTCGACAAGTCCCCGGAATTCCGAAGGCAGCCGTGCAATCAAAACAACCCAGGCCTCACCTGCTTCCGCAAAAAGTCGAGTAATGCCTTTGAATGCTTCCACGTCTTCGGATTCGGCAGCCTCGGCGATCTTAGGTCTCAACGCCATGAGACGAGGGTACAGAGCCTGTATGATCGGCAGCGAGTCGTCGACTTCTCGAGTGTCTCTGTAGAGCATGCATACACAATCGACGGCCGACTCGAAAGATCGGTCATTGTCCAATGCCTTGAAAACAACATCCATCAACGGCGATTCGACGATCTTCGAGGCGGGGATTTCACGCAACCACGAGGTAATACAATCGAGAAGACGAGGATTCGTTGATGCCGACGCTAAGACGGAGCATTAGTATTTCCACAGACGAACGAGGTAAAGAAGCGTGCACACATACGTGATGACTGGGCATACTGAATCAGGAGCTGCATCACTTGTTCGGCATTGTCCTCCAAGAGCTCCTTTGTCCTTATTTCAAGATCCTCTTCCTAGGTAACGATGAACGGGTTAGATTCTGAACCACTGGCGAAACTCTTCCGGTCGTTGGCTGATCGCGCAAAGACAGATGGTGTGTACAAGTAGGTGTCAAGTCGGCCGAACATACGCTGAGGTTGATTTTGCGACCTTCGGTCACTTCTTCCGGAAGGATTTTGAGGAACTCCAGCACGCAATCTCCTGCGTTGCTTCCCAGCGCCGAACCCACGGTAGCCAGGACGTCTTTCCATCCTGTCATCTGAATGGCAAGGCTCGCCAAACAAACACACAGTTGAGTCTGAATCGGCCGCGGGCCAGAGGCATAGGCCACGAGGAGATTGAGAACCGAGTCTCTCAGAGCCAGCACTGACTCGGCAGGTAGCTGGTCGAGATCGAATATTATCTGAGGCCGTTGGTCAGTGCCCAGGTCCACCCCGCACTCTTGAAGAGACAGCTTCACCTTTCCTTTCAATGTAGTCGCCGCAAAAAGCTTGGCTTCCACGGGCGCATCGGGCGATTGTAATAGTTCGTGGGTGGTCGTCCAGGCTTCGAGCTAAGGAGGAAACAACCGGGTGTCAGATACGCGAGTTTATGTGGCGGAGGAGGAAGAGGGGGATGTCTTACTGATTTCTGGAACTTCTCCAGAAACTCATGCGCATGTGTCTTTTCGGATCGGGAAACGTTTCCTTGCATCGTAGCGACAGCCGCAAGGACCGGGCCAAAGGCCTGTCCTGCGCCCCCCTCTTTGCTGGTCATGGTTGGGTGTTGTCCGAAGTGGGATGTTTTGGGCTCGTGGAGAAACGATCGGGGAAGAGAAGAGGGGTCAGCCAGGCTGGAAACGGCAACACCTATCTATTGTAGTCATGAAAATTCATTAACAAAGCATTAGCCCCAGGTGTAAAGGAGGAAAGAAGGGCTCTAGAATGCGGAGTTCATTGAGAGGGGTAAAGGTAAACAGATGAGTCGGAGTTAAAGAAAGAAGAAAGTGGGATGTGGCGACGAGACCCAAGCAAGTTAGCAACTCAAGTCTGTCCGGGAAAAGTTGGTGAGCCGCATGTAACTAAGGCTAAGGCGGTCCAGGGACCACCACATGGACTTGGGAGCTTTCCCACCTCGACTTCTCTTCCCTTCTCCGCTTTCGCATCAGCACACGCGACTGCCCCTGCCCCATTGATTATCACAAATCCTGATCTTTCATTCCAATTTGCGCTACCTACGACCTTTCCCAGTCCCTTTCTCAGTCCCAACACGACACGTCGCGCGCCATCATGGCCGGCAGAGGAGGCGGTGGAGCTGGTCGAAAGACACTGCTCGCGCCAATTCATTTCATCTTCAGACTCCTTCAACAGCGATCCACAGTCTCGATCTGGCTTTATGAGCAGCTTGCTTTCCGCATAGAAGGAAAGATCAGAGTTGGTTTCCGCGCGCGCCGTTAGGACAACCGGTTACTGATTATTTGAGTGTAGGGCTTCGACGAGTTCATGAACCTTGTCATCGACGATGCGGTGGAAGTGAGACTTGCTACAAAGACCGAGGAAGAGAAGCGGAGGAACTTGGGTATGGATAACTATGTTCAATTTTTCTCTCTCGACTTATCTGGGCTAATTGTTTCCGTTCCAGGTCAAATCTTGTTGAAGGGCGACAATGTGTCTTTGATCCAAGCCGTCCAGTCCTGAACACTTTCCCACGAATTGACCTATTTTTTCTCGTTCGATTTTTGGTAGCCTGACCTTCAGCAACAATCATGCATCGGTCAAAATAGACGAATTATTCTCATGAAAGGGAGCTTTTTTTCCAGGCGTTTGGCTGTATCAGTGTTGGCGAACGAGGAACTGGCCATCGCCAACAATGACGGCATCGACCAGCCAGTCATGATCCAAAACGGGTATTTCCTCGCTCTGCGGAAGCATCTGCTCCTTGAGAGATAGGGCGACTATATGAGGTTTAGTCAGAGGATGTTCTTAGGTTGTTTCTTTTTTTTTACTGTGGCGCAGGCGGTTTCTCACCAAGAAAAGGAATTTTCGGTGCTGCTGTCTTTTTCTGAGTCTCGTTCTTCGAGTACCTCGTCAAAAAATGATCATAATAACCTTTGCCATGACCGAGTCTCCTGAATCCGTGATCGAACGCCATGCCTGGCATTACTATCAAGTCAAGCCCATGGCTTTCTTCCGTTGCGTCTAGCGTCTTGTGCGGCGATACTCCGTGTCCACCAAAGCAGTTCTTCTTACTGGTAACCTGTGAGGCCTGCAGGGATGGGATCCCCCATTTGTCCCGCTTGAGCGATTCGAATTCTTCCACTGATTCCAATGCGAGCATTTCCATGATGGAAGTCTTTTGCTGCGTGGTGGGAGATTCAACGCTGTGGATGTAAGGTATGAAGACCTCTTTGCCCTTTTTCAAGGCGTCCTGGACAATGCTCGTAGTGGACAGCTCCCCAGAGGGCATCGAAAGATAGACTCCAATCCTGCGCGCATCACGGTATTCCGGAAGAGAGAATAACTTGTCATTCGTGACCCTGGCTACTTCGTGTCAGCTAGCATGTAGAAATAAATACAGACCGTCAATGATCGTTGGGCTTGTCTGACATTGATTGGCAATAGACTCCATTGACAGACTCTGAAGAACATGGCGCATCTTCTTGCGGAGCTCTTTCTTCGCTGACTGTACGCCGGCCATCATTATCGTCTACAAGAATGTATGTGTGACTCGTAATCCCAGACTTGCTCTCGTCGATTGAAGAAATGAATGCTGCCGTCGAGTTGTCAATTGGTTGAACCTAGCACAAGTCACCGATCAGCCTTAATAAGAAATTTCTTTTCTTTCAGGATGGTCACGATGGTGTCTAGATGATGGTCTGGTGCCGCTCGAAATAAGATAAACCGACCGAAGATCGCGCTGGCTTGGCATAGCTGCTGTCGCCGCGGGATGTTTCGTGTTTGGTTGCTGAAACTCCACCCGTGCCCGTGCCTGCCGTAAAGCGAAATGCTGTAAATGCGCCCCCCTTCATTTATACCTAACGCCTTTTTCTTTCTTTCCTACTACTACTATCACAGTATCACCCCCCTCGACGCTGACCCGGAGGCACGTCGATACGATGCGAAATCTCTTGCTGGCTGGCCTTCTCCTTACGGCTGCTCATGCAACCAGTAACCTGGGTGATCTTGTAGGGACTTGGTCGACGAAATCCCGCAATGTCATTACAGGTCCGGTAAGCGTCACTCTCTTTTATTCTCGAACCATGGAGAAGAAATAAGCTGGCTAATCATCTGTAAATCTTTTTCCCTTACCAGGGCTTCTACGATCCGGTCAATGACAAGCTCCTCGAGCCTAAACTAACTGGCTACTCGTACTCCTTTACCTCCGACGGATACTATGAGGAAGCGTACTATCGCGCCATCGCCAATCGTCAGTACATCCAACAAACATCTCCCTCCGTGACTCTTCACTCTGACATATTTTGCGATTTACCAGCGGTTGATCCGGCGTGCCCCAAGGGAATCATGCAATGGCAGCACGGCAAATACACCATGAACAGTAATGGATCGTTGACTTTGGAGCCGATTGCCGTGGATGGCCGCCAACTCCTGTCGCAGCCGTGCCATTACGACGTTGGCATCTACACGCGGTACAATCAGACGGAATACTTCAAGGTATCTGGCTAGATGGTTCGTTCTGTCGATTTCTGCTTCGCTGACTGTCTCCCGTTGCAGTCCTTCAACGTTTACACGGACCCGTACCACAACGTCAAGCGCCTAGACCTCTACGCGTTTGATGGATCACCCTTGCATCCGATGTATCTCGTCTACAAGCCTCCGGAGATGCTGCCGACCAAAACATTGAACCCAGTCGTCACCCAAACCGCCAAGCGGAAACGAGACGTCGCGCAAGAGACCGGATCGCCCTTCGGCACGCTTGCCTTGAAGAAGCGGAGCGTAGTTGCTAGCGCTGTCAACGCTGACCACTGGTGGTGGTTCGGTGTTTTCCTGACGTCCCTGGGTGGTCTACTCATGTTCTTCTTCTAGAACGTCGGTTTTGGACGCAGCAGAAATGGAAATCGGCGATCAACGGGTTTTGGCGTTTGGGAGGCATGGTTGAAGGCAGACTCAACCAGGTATTATGCCCGCGCATTTATGGTTGGCGGGCCATTGCATATAATCTGGCGCTTTGGTTACTTACCCTCTTGATATGGAGTTTCATAAGAGTCTTTCTGGCCAGGTGAAATCATTCTCAAAGGCTCTTCTTCTTGCACTGGTTTTTTGGCCTATGTACTTTATATCCACAATCTTACAACGATGTCAATTCCCGCGACGTTACAATTGTGTACATTTGATACAAAAGACTGCTTCCTATGATACAGTTGAGGATTATGCAGAAAATTCCATGTTTAAGCCGCAGAGACAGCCTCCTTTGCGATCCTTGCGACTTGGGATCTTTCGGCAGGCTTGCCATCCAAAGGTCCTCCCGGAGCAAAAAGCGATTTGAGCAATCCTCCAATCTCCACCTTTGTGCCTCCTTCCTTGATTTTGGCGATCTCCTGCGATACTACCGTTTGAATGTCCTCGAGACTCATCGTCTCCACTTGGCCAGCATATTCCTCGAGGATTGCCACTTGCGCATCCTCCTGCTCCTTGAGATCGGGGCGATCGTTCTCTGCAAACTGCTTGGCAGCCTCCGTCGCTGCGGCGGCACGCTTTTTAATCAACGAGAGGAGCTGAAGGTCTGTCTGGATCGGGGAAGAGGTTTTGGCGGCATTGTTGGTCTCCGAAATGAGAGCTCGAAGGACATTCAGTCTGTAAATGACATGAACATGAACCATTCGGTCAGCGTTTCGCGCCAATTGTGTCGGGCGACCTAATACCTTGCTGTATCCTTTGCCCTCATGGCAGTCTTGAGATCCGTCCGCAGCTTGGCCATCAATGGCGGCAAAGCTGGGCTGGTGCTTGAATTCCATCGTACGGACAGAATATTCACCCGGCTAGAGAGTCGAACGGACTTGAACATTTTCGGAAAGACGGGGAGGAGGTGGGAGTATACAACACAAATGGATGAAATGAGAGGTGAATATTTAATGTCAGACGTGACTTCAAATAAGAAAACGACCTACTAATACAAATTCGTTTTCAATGGGGGACAATAAACAAGATGAGATCATTGACAGGGTGCAGTAGTTTAGTTAGAAAGGCGGGAAAGCTCCAGGACATCCGCCTTACAACCAAAGGCCCGTGCGCAATTTCTTTTGTTTCTGTCCGCCGCAACCCAATCGTGTCTGGAGAGACTCCCTTAGCAAACACCCCAAGAATATCCAAAACCACCAAGAACCAAGCAATTCCTTCATGACCATTTGTCCTTTCTTCTTTATTGTCTAATAGACCTTCTATTTTCCCCCGATTGCCACCGATCCCCCTTCCATCTGCGCTGACCATCCCCGTACCTCGTGGGGGATCGCGACAGTCCCCAGCTTCACACGAGCTGCCGATAGAATCATGTCCTATCCCACTCTACCAACTCAAACGCCGCAGAAGCCACTCCCAGGGACCTATTTTCAGACGCCTGGTCCAAGCACGGTACAGAATGGCCCGCTTTTCCCACCTCAAGCAGCTCCAGCTCCGGCACAGGAAGCTTCGCCAGCCGCTGCTTTACCCAAGCTTCCCCCGGCAGCTTCGAAGAACCAGATCCAGATTCTAAGCTCGGAGGAGCGCGCAGCTCGAGCAATCAATGACACTCTTATCCAAGAATCGCGTTATCCAGATTTGGACAGCCAGCTATCCCGTAAGTTGATCGTTGGATGCCGTTTGGAGAGTTGGAGGGTGAGCTCAACCTTGCTAACTTCTCTGCAGAAGGCTTCTCGTCCGATTACGACATCCCGACCGCTCCATCATGGGCGCCCTTTCAGAAAGTGAAGATGTACGATATACCTGATCAAATTTTTGATCAATACAATCGAGCACAAGTGTCGACGAGTATGGGTCTTTTTGCCGAGTTGAACCACGCCTGGGTCGCCATTGACAACGCTCTGTACATCTGGGACTACACCCATCCAAACCCTCAGCTGGTTGGATTCGAGGACCAACCCAATAGTATCAATGCTGTGAAGCTAGCGAAGCCCCGTCCCGGGGTGTTTTTACCTGCGATCAAATATTTGCTGGTCATCTCGACGACGGCAGAAGTCATCCTGCTGGGAATGGGCTGTGAGACGACGGCTGGAGGCGCACGGCAAGTGTCACTGTACCAAACCGGAATGTCCACGTCGATTCGCGGTCTTGACATCCATACCTTTGCTTCTTCGGACTCGACTGGCCGCATTTTCTTCGGCGGTTCTTCCGACAACGATGTTTATGAGCTCACGTATCAGCAAGAGGAAAGATGGTTTGCGGGCCGGTGCACGAAAGTGAACCACACCAGCTCTCGCCTGGCGGCATTTGCCCCTTCCCTGAGCTTCACTCAGAAGTCCTTGGAGAACGTGGAACAAATGGAGGTTGATGACAGCAGGAACTTGCTCTACACCCTTTCGTCGGCATCCACCGTCAGGGTCTTCCACATGAAGCCTGATGGCCATCTTGTTCTGGCAATTACGAAGCCCGCTATCGATATCTACTCGAATATTGGCCACATTATTTCTTCGAATGAGACCCTCAACCCAAAGGTCCCTATCGTTGCCATCAGTCCTATTCCGGCGGCCGAGGCATCGAGATATCACTTGATGGCTACCACTGCAACCGGATACAGAATTTACCTGAGCGCTACAGGACCATATAGCTGGTCCACGGCACCCAATGGAAGCAATGCGCCCACGAGCATGCAAGCCCACCACGTGAAGACTCCTCCTTTCGACAATCCTGCTGCCGCCGCCGTGGGATTGGGTTTGCCAGGGCAAGTCAGACTTCAACCATCGATTACATCAAAAGTCCCTATCCACTCTCTAGATCCCACTCGGTTTTCAGTTCGGTTTCCTCCGGGCTATTTCTTCTGTTTCACTTGTAAAGATCCCTTGCAGAAGTCGGATACTCTGTTTATCTCTTCTCCGGACTCAGGCCGTGTCGCTCGTTCCCAGGAGAATGTCATTCAGGCCAAGGCGGTCGAAAGTGCGATCTGGTTGTCTCTGGGCAGTAGAGCGGAGGATGTTGGCCTCTGTTCACCTGCCGCGACAGGTGCGGCCACTCCTGGCGGTTTTGGCAATGAGCTTGCCGTCCAGTTTGACAGCCCAGCAGCAGAAGTCGCTATCTTGACGAATACTGGTATTCATATTATCCGGCGCCGACGACTCGTTGATATGTTTGCTGCGCTGGCCCGTGGCAGTGACGGCGAAGAGGGACAGGAGGGCGAAATCAAGAACTTCATCCGTACGTACGGTCGCAGTGAGACGTTGGCAACGGCCCTGGCGGTCGCATGTGGCCAAGGAGTGGAGATCTCGTCCGATTCGCGCCTCACCAAGATCAACGACCCTCATGTCCTGGAGTTCGCTCGCAAAGTGTTCATTGAGTATGGAGGCAAGCCCTCGATGAACGAAAATGCGGTCGCTGATAACGCTACTCCGGCGATCGACGCCATCGTCCCATCACCCAGGCACGCTGGAATTGCCTTGTATATTTCCCGGTTATTGCGCTCAGTGTGGAAGAAGGAGATTGCGACGGTCAGCAACACTCCCAATGGGGCTCTGAGCGTTTTGCCGTCTGTCGCCCCGCAGAAGCTACAGACGGTGCAGCGAGACTTGTCGGCTTTACAGGAGTTCTTCAAGTCCAACCGGAATTTCATCGAAGGGCTAAGTGGTCCGGAGGCTCTGGCTCGTGTAACGACGAAGCAAGAAGAGATCGCCTTGCAAGCAGAGCACCGTGCCCTACACTCCCTCGTTCAGTTGGTCTCGCACACTATTGAAGGCATCTCTTTCGTGCTGGTCCTTTTCGACGAGCGTGTGGACGAGATCATTGCCACTTTGCCCGAAGAATCGAAGCAGCGTTTCTTGAAGCTCACCTTTGAAGAGCTCTTCAGCACCAGCAAAGGCCATGACATTGCAAAAGAATTGGTCAAGGGCATTGTGAATCGAAACATTGCCAAAGGAGCTAATGTTGAGACGGTTGCGGACGCCCTGAGACGGCGATGCGGCAGCTTCTGCAGCGCAGAAGACGTCGTCATTTTCAAAGCACAAGAGCTCCTGAAGAGAGCCACCGAGTCTGGGGCCAACTCGGAACTGGGTCGGAACTTGCTCAACGAAAGTCTTCACTTGTTCCAGCAAGTATCGGAGAGCTTGCCCATGGATTATCTTGTCTCGGCTGTGGAGAGCTACATTGCCAACCAATTCTTCGCAGGTTTGTTTTCCGGAACCCTTCTGATGTAGTACTACCATGCTGACCTGGCTCTAGGCGCTATCCAACTGGCTCTCAACGTTGCCGCTCGCTCGGACAAGGCCAATTTGGCACTCGCGTGGATCATGGATGGACGTCCTGAAGATGTAAGACTAGGCGTTTGCCCCGTTCACACTGATCATACTGACGAGTGCTTATGCAGGACCCTCGGAAGGACTACTTCTACTTCCGAAAGCAGTGCTATGATCTCATTTTCAAGGTGATCATTGCGGTTGACAACCTTGCCGCCCACGATCCAGGCATGATCGATGGCCAATTCACCGTGGTTGCCAAGCGCAAGCACGAGGCATACAGTGTCATTGCCGATTCGACTGACGAGGTGTTTTTGACCAGCTTGTATGACTGGTACCTGGAGCAGGGCTGGAGCGACCGCCTACTCCAGTCCGATTCTCCCTTCGTCGTCACTTACCTGGAGCGCAAATCCAACGACGACATTTCGCATGCCGATCTCCTCTGGCGATACTACGCTCAATCCCAGCGGTTCTTCGAAGCCGCCAAGGTTCAGTTCCATCTCTCCCAGAGTGCCTTTGCGCTACCTCTGAGCCGCCGAATCGAATACCTCGGCTACGCCAGGGCCAATGCTTCGACCTTCACACCGGACGTCAGCCGCCAGTCTCGCCAGCGACTGCTGCAAGAGATCTCCACACTCATCGACATTGCAAACATCCAAGACGACCTGCTTCAGCGTCTCAAGGACGATAGCCGAATCGCCCCCGAGCGAAAGCCGGAGGTACTCAAAGAAGTGGATGGGCCTATCATGGATATCAGCACGGTGAGCAGCACAGGTCTTCGCTCTTTTTTTTCTCTGGCGTCTTGCTAACTAACAGATTCGCAGCTCTTCAACCAGTTTGCCGATCCCGCAAGTTATTACGATGTCTGCCTGCAGATTTTCTACCTTGCAGACCATCGCAACTCGTCCGACATCAAGGCCACATGGCAGCATTTGATCGAAGACCTCCACGAGCAGACGGTTCGACGGGGCGAGCCTCAACCATACGAAGCCGTGATCGACAAGGTCCGCAGCCTGGGCGGCCGTCTTCGCATGTCGGAGATCGTCTTCCCCGTCCGCGTCCTTCTGCCCATGTTGGAACGGTACGCCTTGGAGCGCCAGCGCGGCGTCGGCCCGCCGAACTGGGTCGTCGATCTGTTCCTGGACCTCGGCGTTCCGCACGAGGCCATCTACACCGTGCTCGAGACCATGTATTACACCGACGAGGCGCCCTTCCAGGGCTCGAACCGCAAGTACGTCGCCAAGGACCTGCTGTATCTCATCGACCGGTGGTTCCACGAGACCGTCCGCTTGGGCGGCGTCGTGTTCGGCAGCGATGTCGTCGCCGAGAGGGTTTCGGAGACCCTGCTGTTGTTGATCCAGGGCGCGATCCTGCCGGAGCAGAAGCAGGTGGCCGGCGAGTTGAGGGCGAGGATCGAGGAGATCTTGAGGTGATTGCATCGGTGGTTATTGAATGGGGGGTGCAAGATTCGGGGGGATATGAAAAGAAAAGTTCCTGTCTAGCAGCATGCATCCGTTGAGAGACGTGTTTCCCCGTCTAAATGAGGCGTTTGTTTTCTATTTCCGAAAGAAAGGTGTTTTCTGTTTTCTGTTTTTTTCCGTCTGGGGCCGGGGTTTGTTTTGTATCACGACCAGGTAGGTTATTTATTCATTTCTTTGGTTCGAACATTTCCTCTCGAGATTTTTATTATAGTATAGTTATTCTTATGTCTCTTGCGCTTATATCCATGGTCTGGTATATACAGTGACACTGCGGAAGGACGAGGGGGAAAAGATCTTCCGATTTATTTGCATTTGGCAAGACGTATCAAGATAAGATAGATTATATATGACATTTGAAGTCTGTACTCCGATCAAGTATGTATATGTACCCAAGTTACTCAAGTTACTCAAGTAACCAGATGGCTAATGGGCCATGGACCATACCCATCCTTGACGTGAAATCTACTCGCGCTTCGCCTTCTGCACCAGCTGCCCCCGCAGTCGATGGAACATGTCCAGCGCGACGAAACCGCCGAAAGCCACATACGGCCCGTACAGCATCGTGATACTCTGCTTCTCCTCCACGCTGCGGTCGCTCCAGCTCCAGACTTCCGCCAGGCACGCCAGCGTGGTGACGAAGGATTGCACGCCGAAGATTAGCAGGTGTACGGGGACTAGGGGGTCGTCTGGGGACGTATTGGAAATGTGGTCAGCTAAAACAAACATGATATATATAATTCGATATTGATAATCAAGATAGACGCTGCATACCTCTCAATAACCCCCCAATAGCCCACACACTCAATGGCGCATGATACACCAGCTCCATCCAGATGAACACGGTGAACCACGCCGGCGGAGGAGCCTCGGAGAAGAATTTGTCGTGATACGTGGTCACGTAGAAGGAACGGATCTGGTGCATGAAATTGAATTTCAGGGCGGAGGGGAGGAGGGGGACTGTGTCGACCACTGTATGCATTTATTAGTGTATAGTTACTATACGTATCATTCCATGGCTGCAGTGCATACTGAAGATAATAGGTAGGTGGATGACGAAGAAGACCAAGTAGATTAGGTCCCTCTTGCGGCTCCAGAGAGAAGACGCGGATGCGGATGTTGATACGGCCATGTTTGGTGAGACTGTAGGCGCCCTCCAGTTGTTGCCAAATTAATTGAATTTCTCCCAATGGAAGTCAGACGCTCTTCTTGCGATCGGCAACAGCACAACGTGACTCGCAGTCACATGACCTGCCCGACTGGATGGATAGGAGGTAATTGCTTTTTCGCCCTGCTGCACCTCAGCGAACAAGCTTAGCGACTCAAATTGACTTTTAAGTTTAGTTGCGTGGATCGTGCCAAAGATTCCTTTCAGTTTCAACGGTGGATTCAGTCTTGTCACCACATCCTGATCCTTCATCCATCCGTCTCACTCTCGACTCTCAATACCACCCCCCTTGGGAAAGACTTCCCATCTGATAAGCAGCGCTGGAGCGGAGACCGGAGCTGGTTGAGTCTTGACGGGTCGCCGGGTCGACACTACGAAGCACGAAGTCTACGCAGATAGAACATTCCTCACCGCTAATCCGCCGTCTCAAGTTGAAGAGTCAAGACTGCAGTGGATCCAGCTCCCAATTCCTCTTTGCGTTTTCTAGATTTGTACTATGTATTAACTTATCAAGGTCCTCTGGTTATCTCTCCGATCAGCAACCGCACTCTCGGTCTCCGGAGTTCCATACTGTGAAGGGTGAAGGGGAACCGATGGACTTGGCGGGCGGAAGGAAAGCCTCTCCACTTTGAATCCTCTTCCACGGAGGACAGCCGAGAGAGACCGGTTGCTCGCAGGACTTTGGAATTTGGATTCTGACGGCTACAAGTATGGAAGCACGTCGGAAACTACGATTAGCGCAGGACTAGCTCGGGAAGTACCCTGGGGACGGCCAGCACCAGATTCCCGGGTTTGAAGTCAAACCACATCGGCCTGACCGCCGGTAGTTACACAAAAACACACGCAATACTCATTACGTATCGGACACGATGGATGGATCTTCTTCGTAAAAGCGGACTCGCAGAGTTGCAACTCGCATGTTTCAAATGCATCGGCAGGATGCAGTATGTCCTCGATGCCAATCACGATGGCGTGACGTAGCAACAATTCGAAACCAACACTCCGTACAGAAAGGAGTTCCAGAGGCAATCTGATGGTGGTACGAGCAAAAGGATGATGATCTGCTGCTAGCGATCTTCCTGGTCGGTCCACTTGGTCAAGGGTGGAACACTGGAAACATTCCGCTCAGAAATCGTTCCATGAGGCAACTGGCAGAGAGCTCCTGTGGAGAACCCCCGAAATGAACATGGATGTCGGAAGGATGTGGCTTGAAACAAGCGCACATAGCACCATTCCAGAAGCTGTTGAGCTTGACGTTTCGCTGTCTGACATGTGCAAAGAATGGAGAACCACGGTGCTTGTCGAGGACAACCAACGGGACTGTTCGACTGTTCTCCGGGTCGGGGAAGCTAGAATCTTTCCCCCTACCTACAGAGTACTAACCTAGTACCTTACTACCTGCTCGACCCCTGGTTCGGCAGAGCTCAGTCCACCCGGTCCGAATGCTGAATCAGTGAATCCTGATGGCAGAAATCAAAATTCAATCTGGGCCGGTATTGCATTGCCTTATCAGGTTGGAATCCAGGATTCCAACCAACCGCCGACCGTCAAGCAGCTGCATGTTGATTCTCAGCCGAAGAAGCTGTCGCGCAGAGTGCAAGGATGCTCCCGAGGCACGACAACTGGACCTAAGGTGGTACAGTACGACAAAGGTAGATTCCGTTCGAATTAAAATAAGCAGCTTGCATGCTGCATGATCTATCAACTACAGATATCGCGAAATCATCGGGGTTTCTTATCGCGGGTTGCACCAGATGGAGCGGTGAAAGTGAAACCGTGAAACCGTGAAAAACCGAGGCCAAAAGCACGAAAAGCAATTCACTCAGTCACTGAATTCAGTTCAATACCAGACCCCCGGAACACGCCGGGATCAGAAGGTGAACAGAGCGAAGACTGGGTTACGGGCAAAGACCCAATCACCAAGGCTGTCGGCTCCCTGTGCCCGAGATAATCGCATCGAAGCCAGCTGCACGAGAGCTGCTACTGCATGCCCGTTCTCGAGTAACTAACTTAGTCTTACGGAGGTTATATTGAAAGTGGCTGCTCCGAGATGGCCGCGACCCAGTCCGCAGCTGTCCGCTCCTTGACCGCTCCTCTTGTCTCTATCCTTCTCCCTTTTCGAGAATCGTTCTCGGGTCTGAGACTCTGACTTCTGCTCATCTATTCCCCCTCGTTAGCGCCGAGTCGCCGACTCTAGCCCCTATGACGAAGTTACGAAGTTACGAACTTCTCAGTCCTACCCCCTGTCGTCATGCGAAGGATCGCTCGTCCGCCATGAATCTTGGGAGATGAAAGGGATAACCTAGTAATGTTTTGGCGAAAAGACACCGTTGCGCCCAAGGTCGTCGACTCGTCCCGCTCATTGGCGCCGCTGCGCCCATATCGTACTCGGTGCTCCATGGACTATGTTTTGTGTATCTCGCGATGACGAGATGGTCATGGCTGTAATGGGAAGAAAAATCATATTTAACGCTCGCCCTCCTTTCTTTTCTTTTTTTTAAAGACAAAACTTTCTTGCCCGTTCCTCGGTCCAAGCTGAAGTACCGATCCATCATCCTTGTTCCCAAACTTTTGTTTTTTTGTTGATCGCGGGGTGAACCCTTTTTTTTTTTTTTTTGCTTTTTCCATTGCCTTTCTCAACAACAAAACCATAGCGAAATGCCCGCCTCCGCCCACACCTCGCGGCCCACAACGCCGCAGGGCGACAAGGCCAAAGCCAAAGACGCCGACGCCCCCATCAGCTACGACATCAACATCCCCTATGTCAATGTCTCCAAGGAAGCGCACGCCAACACCCAGTACCCGGAGTACCTCCCGACATGGGACAAGATGTGGTTTGACCCGCTGACCCCGTTCGAATATGAGGATCCCGCATTGCGCGTCCAGGATAAGTCCAAGCGCAACCTGCTCACGCCCGGCGTCAAGGTCTCGCACATCCAGCCCAGCCTGGGCAGCATCGTCGAAGGCGTGCAGCTGTCGCAGCTGTCGGACGCCGCCAAGGACGAGCTGGCGCTGCTGGTCGCCGAGCGCAAGGTCGTCGCGTTCCCCGAACAGGACCTCATCGACGCCGGCCCCGCGGCGCAGGAGGCCTTCATGCGCTACTTCGGCAAGCCCAACTACCAGCCCGTCTCGGGCACCGTCCGCGGCCATCCCGGCTTCCACATCATCCACCGCGACGGCAACAAGGAGGAGATCGCCCGCTTCCTCGAGCAGCGCACCACCACCACGTTATGGCACCAGGACGTGAGCTACGAGATCCAGCCGCCGGGCTACGTGATGCTGGGATTGCTGCAGGGTCCGGAAGTGGGCGGTGATACCGTCTTCGCTGCGACGGACATTGCCTACAAGTGAGCTAGCTTCTTGTGCATCCACGCGATGCCACGCCACCACAGTCACTGACCTCTTTTCAACCGCTAGACGCCTCTCCCCAACCCTCCGCGGATTCCTCGACAGCCTCCAGGCCGTCCACTCCTCCTCGAAAATGATCAACCACGCGCGTCTGACGGGCGGCCTCGTCCGCAAGGACCCCGTCGACACCGTGCACCCGCTGGTGCGCATCCACCCGGTGACGGGCGAAAAGTGCCTCTTCCTGAACGGCGAGTTCATCACCAAGGTGCAGGGCATGAAGGACGTCGAGATGAAGTGGCTGCTGGATTTCCTGCTGCAGCATATCATCACCGGCCACGACTTCCAGGCCCGCGTGAGGTGGCAGCCGCGGACGATTGTGATCTTCGATAATAGATGTACACTTCGTACGTTTACGTTCCATTCCCTTCACTCAACCGTGACCTACCCAAGTCTAACACTGTAAAATCTATATAGACTCCGCAATCGTCGACTACGTCGACGACGACCACGGCGCCAAACTGCGGCACATCTTCCGCCTGGCTGCGCTGGCGGAGAAGCCGATCCCCGTCTACGACCAATTCGAGTAATTACACGAGAGTTATTGTGCCTGGCGCACATTCCTTTTTTTTTGTCTTTTTTTGGGTTATGAGCGAGTAGCGACTCTTAATGCTTTCCTTTGATATCCATGTTTATAGATGGTTGTGATTCCTCGATAGACCTGCTGCTTTTTTGTTATTCGGTTGTTTCGTTGTTGAGAAAAATAAAAACTCCTTTAGTGTGTGATGATCGTGCCAGCTCTAGAAAAGGTGCATTTTCACTAGGAAACTAGTATGAAGAAGAAAAGGAAGAAAACATGATCGGGCCATGCAGATGGGGAAGCCTTATAGGCCTCGTGCGGCAGAATAGCATCTCCATGTAGGGCGGTGAAATGCAAACGAATCAAACAGCGGTGTGCACGTAGGCGGTCTGTCTCATCGGAACCACGGTAACCATGTGGAGGGCGACTGGTGTTCGCACCTCCGAGACATAGCAAACGGCGCGAACAGGGGTGTTGGGGAGCTGCCTCAGGCCGCTGCGGGCCTGGTCGTCACATAGTGTCTATATTCCGGTGTCTTTTTTCGATTATTGAATCTTGATCGAAAATGGAATACAATCCAACGAGTCTTTAGCATGATAACAATGGTAAACAAAGCATGTTAGCAACACTTCACCTTGTTAATCTGAAAACCAGTTAGTTAAGCCAGTTCGCGGCTAAGATCTCCAACAAATCGGCTGGATGGTGTAGTTGGTTATCACGCATGCTTCACACGCATGAGGTCCTGGGATCGAACCCCAGTCTAGTCATGTTTTTTTTTCTCGTTTTCGAAACATTCTTCGAATGTTCAAACTTGGAATATTGCATTTTGCAGCTATCGGGAAACTACTCTACTCTACTCTACCTACCCTTTAGGATAAAGTCGACTACCTGCCCTAATACATGATTACTACCACAGTTACCCAAAGAATACATTTATATGAAAAGATACTGAGGGCAATCCATGTTGTTAACACCAGCCCACCCTAACGCCTGGCCTGGCCTCTATAGAACCTAGATGCATCGATGCACCGGAAAAGTGATTTCGCTAATTGGAAGTCAAGTCATTCATCGACATGTACACAATACCAGTTCACAAACCAGTTCACACAAACAACCAGCCCGATTCGTATCGTCACAAACAAAGTAAAATAAAAGGTATGGTCACGTAAAACAGGGGAGAAGAGAAGAGAAGAGAAGAGAAGAGAAGAGAAACGCAGACAAGAGGACCGCTGATGCCGTGCCATTTGAAGAAGATACCACTCCCCTAAAGCAAAAACCCGATGGCCATCTCCAAATCCCCATTCGCTGCATCCAACGCCCGAATCGCCTCCTCCCGGCTGAACCCCAGCTCCGTCAGCTTCGCGACGGTGTCCCGCGGCCAGCGCGAGGACTGCTGCTCCGCGGCGGGGCGGGGGTTGATAATGCGTGGCGTGGACGAGGAGGCGGAGGCCGACGCCGACTCACCATTCGGAGTCGGAGTCGGACCACCCTGGCTGGCACTGCTGCTACCCGCCGGACGGGTGACGGCGCCCGTCCGCGCGCCGATCTCCGCACCATCCTCCCCCTTGATGACGGGCTCGTCGTCGAACTCCTCGGCCAGACGCTTCGGGATGTCTCCCTCGCCGAGGAAGGGGACGGCTTGGTCTTGGATGACCAGGGCGTTGCGCTTCAGGTCGATGCAGGCTTGGTGGCGCTTCAGCATGTCCAGACCCAGCAGGAGATCGATGTGTTTCCCTTCCATGACGGTGAAGGAGCAGGGTAGGAACATGTCCCCGATCTTGATCTGCGCCGAGTGCACGCGACCCAGGACGTTGGCCGTGCCGACGCCCTTGGCGATGCCCTTGTAGCGACTGTCGACCAGACGCATGATGTTGCACGCCGTGGCGCATTCCGGCGACATGATGGTGACCTGGGCGCCGGAATCCACAAACGCGTTCAGCTTGTGTCCGTTCACTTCGACGGGGATGTAGAGCATGTGCACGTGGCCGAAGGCTGTAATCTCGTCAGTCGAGTATTTCTTAATACCAATTTCTTAATACCAAAACACCATTAACGTACACTCGGGATGATGTTCCATGGCGTTGTGCAGATTCTCCGTCACGGCGTTCTGGCGAATAATCTCCTCGATCTCCCTCTGGTTCTCGGGATTGAACGGGTCCGCGTTCAGCATGGCGATGCGCGCCTCCTTCTCCGCTTCGATCTGTGCCTCCCGCTGCTGCTGCGCCAGGAGCACCTCGCGGAACCGCTGGGCATCATCCGCCGCCGCCGCCAGCTCGGGGTTCTGTCGTCGCACCGTCTCGCGGACGCGAGGGTCCCCCAGGATATGTAACCGGATCAGCTCCGGGTCGGGCGTTGCGGCGGCCTGTCTCCGCTGCTGCAGGTTCGGTTGTTGCGCGGCCGCGTTGGCGTTGGCGTTGGCCCCGAGACTGCGAGGGGGCGGCTGCTGCTGCTGCGGGCCGCGCAGACCGACGTGCACGCCCAGCATGTCCCCCTCGGCGATGCCGATTTGTTCGAGCGTGCGCGAGTCGTCGCTGACCAGCTGGTTGTTGACCACGATTCGTTGCGCTTCGGGGGGGATCGTGGTTTCGCTCTCGACGATGGCTTTGAGGAGTTCCACCGTCATGTCCCCGCCCACATCCAGGGAGATGATGTCAGACTCGGCCTGGTCCGGTCGGAAAACGCTGACGGTGATCCGCCTGAGGAAAGGAGGAGGGAGGGCCGTTAGCATTGCTGGGTTTTTCTCTGGGATTTCGGGACGGGCATTTGCTGCGACTTACATGGTGTTTTTTTGTCTTGAACGGTAGTGCGGGGAAGCTTTGCAAGGTAGGAAGGAGATTCTGGTCGCGGGAGGGGAGAGATTCGGGGAAAGGAAAGGATCTATTCCGACGGTATGCAGTCCAAGAAAGATCCAGAGAGGAAATATGATGGACCTGTCGAGCCGCTGCAAGGTCCTTATCTATGGGAGTGGCAGAGTGCGAGTGAGTGACGGAGGAGCTTGAGAGGGGCAAAGAGGAGGGAGAGGGGAAGAGAAGAGTAGACGAAAGGGAGGGGGGAGGGGGTATCAGGAGTAGAGTAAGAAAAGAGTCACGAGGGGAGAAACAGAAGGCGAGAGTTGTTGGGAGAGAGAGAGAGATGTAAAAGAAGTTGCGTCTTACTGCACTGACATGCAGCGAGCGGAGAACTTAGTTAGAGGCCAGCAGTTCGCCCGATGCGGTAATTCACTAACTTCCTCCGCAATGTAATATTGATGACCTTACCTTACCTTACCTCGGTATTTTTTAACCTCAGGCTCTCTTCTCGCTTCTACTGATTCGATTTATTTCCAACCTACTTTAGTCATCCACTCTCCCTCATCCCATGATGGCATGATCGTGTACACAGGCCACGCCAGCTACTGTAACCACTGGCATGATCCCTTCCCAACACACTTGAGCCTTGACAGTTCCGGCCGGTTCTAGATCCCCGAAGCACGGACAAAACGCCGTTGGACCTGCAGCTCACGGTCAGGGAACCTGAGGGGCTCGAGAGCCACCGTGTAACTGTCATACACGTAGGTCAGTCGAAGTCCTGTGATTGCACATGGCGGGATCCAGCGCCTAAGGAACAACCGAGCATATCGGTGCTGTACTTCTATATATATCTAATATTTATGTCTCAACTTCCATCATGCAAATCTATAATACTCCCTTAGCGTGGGAGTGCTTTTTGGTCTTTTCAATCTGTAATATAGGGACCTGTGAATTACTAGGTGTGGTTAGTTTTGCCGTTCCCGGCCTAGCGCCCCAATACACCGTCACGTAATCTCTGCTTCCATCGCCCGAACATAAAAGACCCAACCTCGCCCTGCTCGACTCACTTCTCCGTCTTTCCTCCCTCCGTCCCCCTCTATCTTTCACTCATCGCTAACCCCCCCCCCTGGGGGACAATTTCGCCCCTCCAATCCAATCGGACTCCCCGTCCGGCCCACCTGCCCCTTTTTTGCCTTCTCGGTCGCGAACGGCGGCTGCGCCGCTGTTGCCTCCACTTTTAGCTCTTGGGATCGGTGTTATCTGGCCTCTCGACGCAAGTGGCGCCGTGAAAGGGTTGCACAGTCTTTGGGAAATACGTTCTGAGCGGTGTAGGAGCATCTACTTCCTCACCGAGTGCCTACTCAATGCAGTCCCCTCGTTCTACAGGTGTCCCGAATTGCTCCCTATCTGTCCATTCCCTTTGATGGTCTGCCTCCCGTCTTCGAATCGATGATTAATCACCCCGCCTGTACCTGCCATGGCGCTTTGTCCGTTTGACCGGCTGCTCTGAGTCTGCCGTGTTCTCGATCTCTGCCTAGTTCTGGCGCGGCTTGGTTGTCTTAGGTGGCTGCAAGTGCTGCTCCCTGTTGCAACTATCCAATCGCAAATATGCCTCACCGATCATCTCAGGTCTCTTGCCGAACCTGGTGGCTACGAGTCACTGCCGATTTTGAGCCTGAGAATCCTGTTTGGGCCGGAGGACTGTCAAAGTCTGAAACTATCGATCCTGCAATCTCCTACGCTCGAGAACTGCAGGCATGCACACCTTGCGGTAATACCGAAGGCTCTGCAATGCAACCTCAGCTGAGGCCGAACGAAGCGAGGCGTGCGGAGTCTAGCGCATTGGCACCCGATTCTCTTCATGGCCTCTGCTGCCCCTTCTCCGCTACATTGTCTTTGAATCCACCGAGAGTGCCACATCGGCATTTAGCGCAAATACCGCAGTCTTATCACATGTTTTCAGTTGATGGTTCGTTCGGGGACCAAGGATAGCCTGCGACTGTGCAATGCACATGAAGGCCGGATGGACAACTATGGTGGGCGGTGGGAAATGGTTACTGGGCGATATCCGTCCCGTTGTTAAACTGGCGTGGTCTCGCGTATTGGATGCAACGGCTTAGAATGGAGGGGCTAGTTGGAATCTTCTGCGCTGGGTATAGGCGGATTCCGCCTCACGGCTGATCATCGTCTCCAAAGGAGACTACAATTGCTCTCAAATGGAAAATTTGGAGTCAAGTTTGTTCTGTTTCTCCTCTGTTACGTATGCCCTTTTCGCCGGTTCCCCGTTTTCTGAGTGGCCTAATCACCATTCCGCCTATACTCGTTCGGGCGCTGAGCATCAATCCCCCTGTGCTGAAACCGGAGGTAACTTGGAGCCGGCTGCTATTACTGGTCAGCACTGTCAAGCTGCCTATTCCGGGAATTCCATCCAGACTAGAGACCTTCCAGTCAATGGAGCTATCGATCCCGCAATCTTGAACGATCATAACGCGATGCCGAGCAGTTCCAAGCAGCGAAAGCCATCACCGGCACCGGAGCAAGTTCTAACGAATGTCCCTCGAGCTTTTGTCCATCGAATGAAACTCCAATTCTCCAACTCTGTCGCTAAAATGCAAAGGAGCGGTGGATCCTGACTGCCAGTCCTCAAAATAAGAAACGTTCGGATGCTGAGAACGAAAGTACAACATGCGATTCCCGTCGGTCCGCTAGATGATCCGCTCGTCGCAAGAGCGTTTCATATCCTACTGTTCCTGCTCAATTCTCATCCTTTAGGTTGAAACCCAGCTGCAGTTCCTGTTATGGCTGTTTGAGGGTGGCCGATCATATTGCATTTCTACGCGTACTAACGCAGATCAGACTTTCATTAACCAAGTCAAGTTTTCGATAATTTTTTGTATCTAGATATTGGAGTTGAAAGAGGTATATTCATGTGAAAAAATGATCCAAATGTAAATTGAGTTGGGGACTATCTAAATTAGCAAAAGGAGACAAGAGCTATCCAAGGAGATGAGCTGTCCAAGAAGGTTGGGAGACTAGAAGTGTCTAGGGAAATGAGCTGTCTGAGGGGACAAGAGCTATCCAAGAAGATTAGAACTGAGGAGACAATAAGTTAAATATCTTGGGGTATTATCGAAGAGTCGCCTGATCCCAATGAAGTGTGAGTGCAAAGTAATATATTACCTAAACTTCAATAAGCGATGCAGGCCTATAGGAAGTCATTGTTCCAAAGGATGAACAAAAATCTAGCCCCACTATCTGCTGCAGATCCTCTTTGATACGAAATTCCAAGCCTCAACACAAAAGAAGATTCGTTCAATGCGTGAGGCTTCAAACTCCATGAGTCGTTGGTGCGACCAGCGCAATGAAGTCATGGTTATATACCTACCCCGATCGTAGGTAGGCTCACCGACCTTTCCGGCTGACTCATCCATCGCCGCTTTGCTCCCTCGCTAGTAGACATTGTCTCCTCCACTCTGCCTCTTGCTCCCTTGTGCTCCCCTTCTGCTCCCTTTCTGCTCCCTTCTGCTCCCTTCTGCTCTCCTTCTGCTCCCTTCTGCTCCCTTCGACTCTCCCGCACTCCCTCCAGCTCATGCATGCTGATGTCCAACCCTGGTCCAGCACTGTCTTGCACGTCAACTTTAGACGATGGCTGGCCAGGCGGTGCGTTTCGGCTCCCTCCTATAGGAGAGTGGGAGGAGTGAGGCGCCAGCACGGTCTCCCCGAGTGATATCCTCAGGAGCAGCATTGGGAAATCGATTACTGGACATGGGGGTGACGCTCATATACCCATACTGAACCGTGTCTCGTCGTGGAGGAAGGGGAGGAGGCAGGCTTGAACAGTAATACGTCTCGGATGTGTGATGCTAATCTCCTTCAGTGTATTGATCCTCGGCTTTGGGAGTCTGCGGTCTAGGGGACTATTCAAATGTAGTGTTGTAGTCGTCAAAGCAGAAGAGAGCAAGCTTATCGCGTGTCCTCCCCAACAGTATGCACTATCCTTCAGCTCTCTTCAGATGTTGGAGATCCCTTTGATGTCTCGATCGTCAGCTTTGGCAGTTGGAGGCGGAACACGACCACTGGATTGTAGGTCAGTAGTCGAGTGCATATACTATTTTCTCTTCTTGTCTTTCTTTTTTCCTTTTCACCTCTCTTTTTAAACGAAGAAAAAGGGGGGGAAAGGACTTGTGAAAATCAATATTTCTTAGTTGATATCTGCTTAATATTTACTTTCTATAGTGAAAATAGGATGTGTACAGGAGGTCAACTTCTAGTAAGTGCATCTACGTAAAACAGACTTTGCTTCCAGCCCACCCCTGAAACCCCTCAATGGTAAGTACCCAAGCTGATCCTTGATCATCTAAATTGACAGTCAGGACTCAGAAGTAACCAGCCGGTCATGCTCTGCCCGAACCTTGGCTAGTAGCCAGTTATTATAGACAAGAAATAGGACCGACGTGATTCCTGTAAATGATGCAGTTACACCAGCCGTGACCATAGCAGTGATCGACCAACTGCCAGAGCGTGCTGTGAAAACATTAATTAAAGTATTGGCTAGGCCAGTTAGAGAATTAATCAGAACCGGTCTGGTCCATCAGTGGTAAGCTGATATCCAAGGACAGTATTTATAAGCATAATCAATAGTAAATATACGCACAAGAAAAGCCGGCATGCGACCCATATAAAGTTATTATGCCATCTCCACCATAGCCAGCCTATTCCTATGGCACCGGAAAAGCAGCAAACCGCTGCTATTCCAAGTAGAGGAACATTCTGGACAGTATGATAGATAGTGGTCCCTACTGTACTCTTGCTGGCTGTGTTCTTCACAGAATCTGAGTCACGGAGAGATGTGAATGTGCCAGGAAAGACTAGATAGCCTGCAAGAAGTAACCAAGCAAATAACGAGGCCAGTAGGTTATAAGGATATGGGATCTGGCTTTCATGCAATAGCATGTCCGTATACCTGGTTTGAATCTGTCGTCGCTTAACAGGGGATATATCTTGCAAGCCAACTTCATTACAGAACGGCCGGTGATCAGAAGAATGCATTCTGGAAGTGAAGGAGGCGAGGTCCTCTAGCTCCGGCTTGACGAAGATGGCTAGAGATGCCAGGCTGCAGTGGGATTATATGTAATTATTGGGTGCATGAATCCATTGCTAGGGTGGTAGAAATGAGAACTGGAGCCAGAAATTGACTCTGCCACAGTGGCCACTAAGATCGGTCCCTATGGCGTGCAATCTGGGCCTCCCCAGGTAAGAATAAGCAAATGGGCTGCGGCTTGGAGTCAGCGCCACGGGGTGGTGAACGGCCAGTCTTGCCTGTCGTTCGAGGCGGAGGAGGATGGTATTTAATGGACAGGCCTCGACATCTCGTATTTTCAGGTCTTCGAGAAATCTAAGCAGTTACGAAACCACAAGATGTCCAAGAAATCCCTGTGGGTTAAAAAACGTCGCTCAGAGAGTACTCGAGCGAAAACACAACAGCAGCACAGACGTAAGAGAGGGCTGTTCAAGAAGGCAGCGGAATTTAGCCTCGAATGCGAATCTGATGTCTTCCTGGCTGTTCGGATCCAGAAAACTGGCCAGATTTATATTCTTGACTCATCCTCACAGGGACAATTATTACGTACCTTGTCCAACTTGGTATGTCCCACCAGTGTGATTTAGCATCATCGGACTTACATCATTAGGGGACATACTATCCTCTTCCGATCCACGAGACATTGGAGGATATTATGCCCCAGTGTGAGGAGCGCTCTTCCTTGAACCCGGGAGACGTATCAGCACCTGGTATCGGAGACGGAAAGGCGTAATATGACCTAAGACAGTTTTCATCGACTGTGTTGCGAGCGATGGCCTCAGGAGCATGAACTGGAATGAGGAAAATGGTCGGGTGTTCATTGATTTTGAGTGGTGCAACACCGATGAAAATCCCACGCGACCCTTTTCACCTAATCAAAAACAGAAGCGAGAAAAAAAAAATAGAAGGACATGTTGTTCCCCGTTCTGTGGCCAGCCATTTATCTCAGGTAGATTATGGTTTTCTATTTCGAGTGCGCCACGATCTTCAGAGGAACGTGGGGCAGCTGCATCCAATTTGAATACATATGCTCCGCTGTGATGTTATTTGCTACTCTCTTAGAATAATTAATTTAAGGACGAGAAAAATGATTGCGCAAAACTGTCTAGCTTGGATTACCAAATTTAAGTACGCAAATTAAATTTATTTTCATTTCATTCGTTACATATGGTCTCAGCAACCTGAAGCCTTTCGGGATTCGTTCAAGATGGAGCGTGAATATCTCGCTGAGGGAAGGGAGTTAAACGGGTGAGGTTAAGCTCACTCTGATCACTTACTTTTAGAACTTCTTGAAGAAAGAAAGTATATTCTCCTGAATCGAGATCCTCCTTAATAAGGGCTGCTTCTTCTTCACTTTCACATTCTCTTTTTCTCTTTATTTTCAGCCTTTTTTTGGGAATTACCACATGGAGCACTTGGCATTCAATTGCTAGTCTTGATACCAGGCTATAAGAATCGGCCTTTATGCCGGATGGAGTGGTGCCGCGACCGCTCTTATTATGTAGGAGACATTCCAGTGCTTCAGCCTGCTGTTGAGCCTCTTGTGTAGCATGGGGAAGAATGTGGGCCAATAGAGCGAGACTTTACAGAGTACTCCGTAGTCCGTACTGTAACGGGGATGCGTTGGC